>APFE031428367.1:119694-150278 GCA_000404065.3 Pinus taeda
AAATTGGTACATCAACTTCTCGGTTCGTAACTTTGACATACGATCTCAGTTTGATGCATACAATAACTCATTAGAAAGATCTATCCAAGCACTACAACTTTGGGAAGATTTACTTATCTTAGATTTCCCAAAAAACATCGTTTAGGGCCTCAAAACGGCTCCGGAAGTTCAAGACCCGAAAAACTGCTAAAAATAGTAAATTTTGCTACAACTAAGGAAACTAAAAAACTAAAAGAGACAGTTGTGGGGGTCCAAGTGGGATAGGTGGGTGGCCACCAACATCCACCTGAATCACTAAGGGCCTCCAACCCCATGCATAAGCATACCAAGTAGCAGTTGTGACCTAAATTATTCAATTCAGAGGGTGCAGTCCTAGATTTTGAGCCTAAATTCTAGGTCAACCTCCATATCATTTCCTAGAATAATACTTCCTAGAGTGATAATTAACATCAAGACAAATCCATTCATACAAAACTTTTATCAAAAATTGACCTAGGCCTAACCATGACAGTCACTTCGTCAAACATATTGAGAACATGTAATCTACAGGTCATGAATGTATATCTAAACAAATGGGTTTGATACTTATATGAGATTCATCAAGAAGGTCTAATGCCCTCTCATAATAGCTGCAATTGCATTTGTTATCTCATGCATTCAATAACCATTCATCAACAAATCAAACATATCAAAAGCGATAACTATAATCTGTTATGGAACCATGCTTATAACCAACATATAGCCAAAATAATAAGCATGATAGAACAACCATCAAATCCACATAATAAAAATTACAAGTAGTCATGAAATACAAGAGTAAAGAGCTCTTATTAACATATGAAAAATCCAACCAAGTCAAGGACTTCCACATACCACCTGACCAAAGATTGAGCTGAACCAAATCTTTCTTTCATCCAATCACCCTCATGCCATATTCCAAGCATGAATGTGTGACTCAAGACATGAACAACTAAGGATTCCTAGAGATTAGACCACCTCCACCCTCTTGCTCCCACGATCCTACCAAAAGCGGTCAAGACATAACAAAAGCAAACCAATACATAAATAACCAGGGCATCCCAAAGATTAAACCACCTCCACCCTCAGGCTTTACCACAATCCTACCAAAACTAATGAAGGGATTTCTAGGCCAAAAGCAATCTTGGATGCCTTAGAATTTATTTACCAATACCTTGAGTAATTTTCCCATATCCACCCTCAGGCTTTATCACAATCCTGCCAAAATCAATCAAGGGATTCCTAGGCCCTATGGGAATTTTCTTGAGACCACCTCACCTGGTTCCAAAACCATATGGTAATCCAAAGTTCAACCAAATAAAATAACCTTGTCACACACACACACCAAGAAAACCACTCTCACAGCAGGAAAAACCCATGCTAATGTCATCAAGAGGACTAAATACACAAATGCATGTACCATGCATTCACAAACCAACTATGAGATCACACATGCAACCTATTACTTGCAAGTATTCCTATTAAAGCTGCTTGATCCAACTTTTCCTTACTTGTCCCTTGCTTTCCTTTTCCTTCTTTTCCTTCCTTTTCTTTTCTTTCTCCAATGCTCGAGTGCTCCAAGAATGCTCTAAGTTTGCAATCGTATTGGAGAATAGAGAGAGCTCCAAGATAAAACTGACAAAAGGTTAACCAACAAAAGTTGTGAACTGATCCTCACAAGCCTTTTTAACATTGAGGCCTATATTTTCTTCAATTTCCTCTATTTTTCCTTCAATTTTCCTCACATGAAACTATGTGACCTTTCACCTTCCTCTTCTCCTATTTTCTATTATTTTCGTAAATAAAATGCCAATTAATGCCTCTTTGCCTTTCCCAATTTCCTTTAGCCATAATAAACCAAAATGAATACCCACTAGGATGTTTTTGCCAATATTCATCTTGGAATATATGTCCGATGAGCTTGGCCTTATTTTTCCTTTATTAACTTTATTACATGAACTTTTAACCCGAGGCTATTACAAGTGAGTAGTGTATAATGAGAAACCTGCAAGATATTCCATATAGCAATCAATAGTATCAAGTGAGAAACTCTTTTTTGAAACAACTCATAATTAAGTTGTGTTATGTTACAGGTGTTGATTCATCAAGATGTTGATACAATTTTCGACTATTATATGGTTCTTGATGAAAACATTGTGATAATTTTGACAATGAAAATATAAGAGATTATCATGCATGCTATAATTTTTATTATAATTATTTTATGAAATATGATGGTGATATATGGATATGAATGTGGATCCTCCCTCCCTCTTGAGTCATTGGATGTTTCCTATTTTTTAGGAACCTAATATTAAAGTTGTTTTCCTCCTTACTTATCTCAGTGATTTGTTATTAACTTGAGCCAAATAAAATAAAATAAAGAATTACATAACCATCTCAAAGGAAGCTAGGATACAAATACTTGCTTGGAGAAGGAAAAAGAGACCGGATTTTGCACAGAGTATGGTATGATCTAGTTCGTTTTTTTATTATTATCAGTTTTGGTATAATTTGTTGTGTTATATATTTGGATCTCGTAAACTCTTGTTATAGGGCTCTTTTTAAATAGTAGCAATAAATGGAGGATTGAAAGTCTCACTTGTTGAGTAAGGTATTTTTTACTTTGGCTATTGATGATATTAAAATTGTTGTATATTTTTCAGTGTTGATAATTGGCATTTTTTGCGGTAGCATACCAATGTCCAAGAGGTCGCATTGAGTCAATTGCAACTAGGATGGTGCTTATTTATGATTCTTTTTTATTTACATTTGAAATTTATGGTTTGTAAACATATTCATTTGTAAAGGAGATTTTCATACCAAATTTCTTTAATCTATTGATTTTGAGTTTATTATATATGAAAAATATTTTCAAGTATGCTCAAAGAATGATTTATTTCTTATTTTACCATCTTGTGTTCTTTACTTTCTTGATTCCAATGTCCTTTTTGTTGTATATAACATCTCTTTTGTTAATAAATTTCTATTTCAAGCACAAACAATTAACATGTTGATGAAGTTTATTCTAGTCAACTATGATTACAATTTGTATTACTTTTCATACATGTCCCATGTTTGATAATTGAAAATTTTCCTTATGCTAATAATTTTAGTTTTCTACATTTTTTTATTTTTTAACAATTATTTATGGCTGATATAAATGCACAAATAGGACAACAAGGGTAATTTTGTTTATATTTAGCTACTAGGTAACTTCGAAGTTGTAATATATTCAAAAAGTATATAAAACCCTTACAACATTCCCATCTTTCCTAGTTTATCCCACCAAGGATTCAAAAAGTATTGAGTGATTAGTGTTTCTATTTTATCCTTCAACACGACATTTTAATGCATATTTTTCATGTATAACTCATTATTTTTTTTCTAAGTAAAAATGTTGAATTTGCATGGATATATAACTACTAACAAACTTTTAAATAAATGGACTCTAGGTTGTCTAAAGCATTGAAATGTGTAACTAGGTTCGGTCTTCATAAATATGAAATGTACTTTTGATTCTTGTAAATTGTAAAAAGAAAGAAACATTATTATTGTTATTTTTGTAGCATGGTTTTTATGCTCAAGGTCTTTTATTTAGAGGTTAAGCATCCATTGAGTGCTTCTAAGGTTTTTCCTAGGGTCAAGAAGTCAAAAGAGTCATTGTCATATGAAGAAGATCCAATTGGGCACATTGTAATATGTGAAAATAATTATTTTTGTATTTAAAAGAGTCAAATACCCTCCAAGACCAAGTCAGCCTCATTAGGGCATGTCATTCTCCTTCGAAGCCTATATATAGGAGGGAACTTGACCTCCTAGGGGAAATCACTCAACTACTCCTAATCTAAGCGAAGGATAAGTATAAGAAGGATAACGAAGAAGGAAGAAGGACAAAGAAATAAGGTTTGGGTTAATTATCTCTCTCACACACATGTGCGAAGAAGGAAGGCTAAGTTTTTGTTGCTACAAGAGCAAAGTTGAGGGTATTGTAGAAAGAAGGTCGAAGGAAGGTCTATTAGGTCACCTACAAGCCCTAGAAGAAGAAGGAACCTAAGTGAAGGTCAAAGGAATCCTTGGAATCCCTGAAATTCCTCACACGTGTGGAAGCAACAACTGTTGCAGGGGCCAAAAATTTCAGACCTGCAGTGGAGGCCAAAATTCTATAGCTTGGGGTTAACGTTATGCAACTGGAAGAGATTTGATTGGGTTTGACTTGAACAAAGGAAGCACATTATCAAGGAGGCCATACTTAGTCTTGGAATGGTATTGGTATTGGTTTAGAGGTCTTGGAATTCGTCATTTGAAGAATCTATAAGAAGAGAAGAGATTTGTGGGTTTTCCTCTCAAGTGGAGAGGTTTTGGCCTTGACTTGCAACCTACATCTCGTGTACTTGTGTATTGTTGATATTCTTGTTTTGGTAGTTGTTTGATGATAAGAATAATATAATAATAAGAGAATAAGTTAATAATCAATAAAATTAAAAATACATCACAAGTAGTTATCAAGTTGAAGAGAGATCATCTTAGTTGAATCCCTATAGATTTCTCAACATGGTATCAAAGCTAAGGTTGACAAAGGGCATGATGAATATCACTTAAAACTTGAAGAAGTCATTGAATCATTTCTCTATGATGGAAATCCAGCTCAATAAAGGCATCAAAGCCTTTTGGAATATCCTATTATCTTTAAATAAGTGTATGACCAAGACTTCCACTACAAAAGACGAAGGATTGTTTTTGCACTTACAAGCATGCTTGAAGATGAAAATATATGGGTAATCAAAAGTGGAGAATCTAGACATGTGACAGGTGAGAAAAAATAACTAAATACCTTATCAATAGGAAAATATTCCTACTCCATTGAACTTGGTGACAAGAAGAGCTATCCTATAAAAGGATTTGCATCAACCTCATTGGAGCTAGAGAATGGAGGAAACATTCATCTCAACAACATCTTATTCATTCCATCATTGCAAAAGAATGTACTTTCTATTTCATGTTTAGAAGATAAGGGAGATAAAGTCACTTTCATATATGTAAAGGTTGTAGTATGAGACAAATATTCTAGCATCAAAAATGCAAAAGTCATTGGGATTCATGAAGGAAGACTCTACAGGTTGTTGACACCTCTCTCTCAAGAATTGGTTCACATTGAAGTAAGTCCATGTGAACTTTGGCATCAAAGGTTTGGACACCTTCACTACAGAATATTACCAACTCTAAATTCAATGGTGAATTGCATCCCTGAACTCAAAGAAGATCATGAAGAAGTGTTCAAGGGATGTGAATTAGGGAAAAATGTTAAGAGACCATTTGGAAGAAGTGCTTCAAGGTCAAAATAAATTCTAGATCTCATTGATTTTGATGTTTTTGGTCCTATGTCTACAAAGTATCGTGGATGTCATCTATACTATGTAACATTTATTGATGACCACTCAAAGAAAACTTGGATCTATTTGTTGAAATCCAAGGATGAAGTATTCGACAAGCTGAAGTAGAGAACCTTACAGAAAGGAGGATAAAGGTACTAAGATATGAAAATGTAGGAGAATACACATCTAAGGAACTTATAGCTTTTTGTAAGTAGGTTGGGATTAAGAGGGAGCTAGTATTCCCATATAATCCTGAACAAAATGGAGTTGTTGGACGAAAGAATCCATCAATTGAGGAAAGTATTAGAGCCATGTTACATGATCAAGACTTGCCAAAATTTTGTTGGGGAGAAACAACAAAGACTATTGTCTACATTCAAAATTTAATCCCTCACAGATTTCTAGACAACATGACTATTGAAGAAGCATTCACTGGGAATAAAACAAGTGTAGACCATCTTCAAATGTTTGGTTGACTTGTCTACATTCACATTCCAAATCATAAGAGAAAGAAGTTGGATATTACAAGCATGAAGGGTATATTTGTTGGCTACATTAACTCTTATAAGGAATATATGATCTACATAAAGGAAGGGCACTAAATAGAAGTAAGCCGAGATGTAATATTTGATGAAAGTATTGCCTTCAATAAATCGAAGGACCTCTCAATTGACTCTGATGATGAAAAAATTCCAATATTTGAAGAAGAAGGTCCCAATGAACATGTAGAACAAGTGATTATCCCTGGAAGCAGAAAGAGACCTAGTTGGTTGAAGTATACTCTTCTAGATGCAAAAGTACATGGATTAGCCAAAGGTACATTCAGGGAAAGAAATAAACCCAAAATATATTCAGGGTATGCAACCTATATGACAAAGTTAATAAAAGTATAACCATCCACCTTTGAAGAGGTTGTCAAACATCAAGAATGGAAATATTCCATGAAAAAAGAATATAAATCGATAATGAAGAATGTAGTTTTGGAAATCATTCCTAGGCATGAAAACAAATATTTGATAACTTCCAAGTGGCTCTATAAGATTAAACATGCAACAGATGGAAGTATTGGTAAATATAAGGCAAGATTTGTGGCTATGGTTTTTTTCCCAACAAGAAGGCATCTATTATGAAGAGACATTTGTACCTACAACAAGGTATACAAATATAATATCATTGGTCTCTTTGGCAGCATTGATGGGATGGAACATCCATCAAATGGATTTCAAGACAACATTCCTCAATGGTACTATCAATGAAGAAGTATATATAGAACAACCCTTGCGATTTGAAGTAAAATATAGAGAGAATCATATCTGCAGGATGAAGAAGACACTTTATGGCCTTAAGAAAGCACTAAGGCCTTTGTATGCCAATATTGACATATGCCTTCAAAGATTGGGCTTCTCGAAAAGTTTTGTTGATCTAAATATCTATATCAAGGTTGTCGAGGATGAGTCAGTAATCATTCTTTTGTATGTTGATGATCTTCTTGTGACGAGTGTGGAAGGTTGGACTCAAGAGTGAAAGAAGAAACTAGAATAAAAATTAGATATGAAGGATCTAGGGTTGATGCGCTATTGTTTGGGGTTGGAAGTATGGTAAGGACCTGATGAGATATATCTAGGTCAGGGAAAATATGTGATCGAGATGTTGAAAAGGTTTGACATGTTGGATTACAAACCTATGAGAACCCCTATGATCACAAATATGAAGAGGCTAATAAGTTATTATTGAAGCTTTGTGGATTCGACAAGGTATAGACAATTGGTTGGCTCTCTGATGTACTTAGTGAAT
Organism: Pinus taeda; assembly: GCA_000404065.3. Classification (NCBI taxonomy): domain Eukaryota; kingdom Viridiplantae; phylum Streptophyta; class Pinopsida; order Pinales; family Pinaceae; genus Pinus; species Pinus taeda. The sequence goes on from APFE031428367.1 coordinate 126,882, forward strand.
ACTTGATCATACATTTGCTTTGCAATGAATATTCTCAGTTAGTTATAGGTAGATCCCAAGCATGATCATTATATATAAACCAAGCATGTACTGAGATATCTACAAGGAAAAATCCACTACTTCCTGAAGTATGATAAAAAGAATGATGTCCACTTGATTGGATACATAGATTTTGGTAGGGAAGGTAGTGAGATGGATGGGAGAAGCACTATTGGAGGATGTTTTAGTTTCCTAGATAATTAGAAAGCAATAATTGGTTGCTTTGAGTATTGTGGAGGTTTAATACATAACATCCTATGAAGTAAGTAGAGAAGTTGTTTGTTTGAGGAAGTCGTTTTCCAACTTGTTTGAAGGACCGATGGACCCTACAGTGATACATTGTGACAACACTGGCTCTATAAAGTTGTTTGAAGACCCAATGTTCCATAGAATTACAAAGCACCTAAATAAAAAGTATCACTACACACGAAATTTCGTGCAATATGGAGTATTGGTAGCTACAAATATATATAGATATATATATAATATATATTTAATATATAATTATATATATATTGATGAGTAGGTAGCTTACATCTTGAAAAAATATCTTCCTAATAAGAAGCTTATGTATTTGAGAGACAATCCTGGATTGGTTGATATATCCTTGCTAGTTGAGAGGGAGAGATATACACATCATTCTTATCTTCACCTTGAGAAGAAAGAATGGAAGATTGGGTAATCATATGGCTTACGATACACTTTGAGGATGAGGTATGGCATCCAAGATGTAAGATTAGTCGAATAAGAAATTTCTTGAGTATGTGTTATTCCAAAATAGGAATTGTCCTAAAAGGACATACCGTGTGAACACCTGGGTGGGGTATGTTCCTTGAGAGACACTTGTGATGGTGTCTATCAGTAAGTTGTTAGTTAATAACTTTCTATGTGACAATGTTGGTTGGTATGATGTAAAGAGATAAGCTGAAATGATAGCTTATGAGATGGCTTACCAATATGGCTCTTCTTATGAGATCTCTTCATTTTGAGAATGTCCAAGTACCATTTATGAATACCTCCATAGTTAAGAGGGAGTGTTGAAATGTGTAACTAAGTTCAATATTCATAAATATGAAATGTACTTTTGATTCTTGTAAATTCTAAAAAGAAAGAAAAAATATTATTGTTATTTTTGTAGCATGTGTTTCATGCTCAAGGTATTTTATTTATAGGTCAAGCACCTATTGATTTCTTCTAGGGTTTGTCCTAGGTTAAAAGGTCAAAAGAGTCATTTTCATCTGAGGAAGACCCCATTGGGCACATTGTAACATGTAAAAGGAATTATTTTTGTATTTAAAAGTGTCAAAATACCCTCCAATACCAAGTTGTCCTAGAAGCTAAGAATTTGTCCTCATTAGGGCATGTCGTCCTCCTTCGAAGCCTATATATAAGAGGGAATTTGACCTCCTATGGACACTCACTCAACCACTCACAATCTAAATGAAGGAGAAGTAGAAGAAGGATAGAGAAGAAATACGAAGGACGAAGGACAAAGGACAAAGAATTTGGTTATTACTCTCTCTCTCTCACATGCGAAGAAGGAAGGTTAGGGTTTTGTTGTTGCTAAGTAAAATTTGAGGGAATTGTGGAAAGAAGGTCGAAGGAAGTTCTATTAGGTCACCTACACACCCTATAAGGAGGAACCCAATCGAAGGTCAAAGGAAGCCTTGGAAGCCCTGAAATTTCTCACACATGTGGAAGCAACAACTGTTGCAGGGGCCGAAAATTTCAGACCTGTAGTAGAGGCCAAAATTTTGTGGCTGGGAGTCGAAGTTATGCAACTGGAAGAGATTTGATTGGGGTTGACTTGGACAGAGGAATAACATCATAAAGGAGGTCAAACTTTGTCTTGGAAGGGTATTGGTGTTGGTCTAGAGGTCTTGGAATTCGTCATTTGAAGAATCTAAAAGAAGAGAAGAGATTTGTGGGTTTTCCTCTCAAGTGGAGAGGTTTCGGCCCTAGCTTGCATCCTAAATCTTGTGTTATTGTGTATTGTTGATATTCTTGTTTTCCTAGCTATTTGATGATAAGAACAACATAATAATAATAGAAGAAGTTAATAATCAAGAAAAATAAAAATATATCCTAAGCAGTTATCAAGTTGAAGAGAAATAATCTTAGTTGGAGCCCTGTAGGTTTGTTAACATAAAGCTCCTATCTTGAGAGGGCTCAATTGGTCCCCCCCCTTTCACATATCTACAAATGCATCAAATACTACTATTGGACTTGTCTTTGGGAAATAAGAAGGAAATCGTTTGTATCTGATTTACTTTATTAGTAAACATTCTCTCTTGTGGAATTAAACTATCTGGCAACATAAAAAAAAGTTTATTTTAGTGATTCATGCTATTAATAAATTTTGGCACTACATAACTAGATACTCCATAACCTTACATACTAACCATGTTTCCTTCCAATATTTAATTAACAAACCAATCACTAATAGTAGTTTAACTATACGGTTTTTGTTATTGCAAGAATTTGACATTACCAATCACTATTGGTTAGGTAACTAGATGGTTGTTATTGCAAGAATTTGAAATTATCATCCTAAGTAAACTAGGAAATGAAAATGTAGTGGAATATTTTCTTTTTAAGATTACAAAAAATGATAATAAGCAACATTTTGAAGATTCATTTTTTAATGAGAATCTCTTTACAATATCTTCTAACTTACTATGGTTTGTAGATATTGCTAACTACATGGTTGTAAGAAATTCCCATCCCACCTATATTTAAAAGAATGACAAAATATCATAAAAAAAGTTAGATATTTTCATGGATCAACATATACCTCTTCTATATAGGGCCATATCTCATTATTTGGTGATGTGTTTGAGAGGACGATATCCATGATATACTAATAGGTTGTCAAGATGGCCCTTGTGGGAGTCACTTTGTAGATATGAGGACATGATATAAAGTACTCCATCAAGGTAATATTAGCCAAAAATATTTAAAGATGCAATGTAATATTTAAAAGGGTGTGATAGTTGTCAACACGTGGGAAGGGTAGTACAATTATATGATATGTCAGTACAACCAAAACTTGTAATTTGTTAGACCTATTAACCCCTTTCTTGATGCAACATCTACATCCTAGTTTTCAAAGAATGTGCCACAAAGTGGATGTAATAAAAGACATTGTTGCAGCAGAGTAAGCAGTAGCAGGTTTTCTCCATGAGGAAATCTTTACCAGATTTAGGATACCATGAGAGATATTCACCAATAGAGGAACATAATTTACCTGAAGTCTCATTGAGAACCTCATCGACACATATGAGACCAAACACATGGTAACAAAGCCATATTATCCACAAGATAATGGATAGGTAGAAGGGACAAATGCGATCCTTCAAGTAATTATAACAAACATTTTATGCTTGCACCTCAAGGACTAGACATACTGAATTCATGAAGCATTATAGGCTTACCAAACAACATGATGAATTTCTACTAGTTACACACTGCATGAGCTATTTTATGGTAATATATTTCTTTTTCAAATAGAGAAGAGATACAAATCCTAAGGACAAAAGCACAACTTGGTATGGACCTTTTTGAAGCACAACAACATAGAACTTTCCAAATCAGTTAATTGGATGAAATTTGTCAAGTTGCCCTACATCAAATAAAAATGGTCGAACAATAGAGAGCTTAGTGTCATGATAAGTTCATAAAGCATAAATACCAAAGATGGAGACTTGTCCTTACTATTTGATTCAAAGGTCAAGAATTTTAGAGGAATATTTCAGATCCATTGGATTGAACCTTATGAGATTGACCCTTCGAATGAAAATGTAATTATCAAAATTCGTGGAGTTGATGAGGAAATAACTCTAATTATGGTGAATGGAAACAAGTTTCAGTTATATAATAGACCCATGTCAAGGGAAGCCTTCTTAAGGAAGATCAATTAAGGATGGCTTGATAGTGACTTGGAGTCTGTCTATGGAGGAGAAGCCCCTGTTGGATGATTCAATCCTACATTCACTCTCTCTCTATATATGTCTCTTCTCTCCCTCTCTCATCTCTCTCTATAATATATATATATTATAACATATATAGACATATATATATATATATATAGAATAGATATTCCCACTGAAAATCTCTAAAATGTAAACTTGGGCAATGGCACGTGAAACCAATCCACCTGGCAACATGGAATTGTTACAAGAATAAAAAAATAAAAATATATATAAAGAAAAAAAATTAAATAGAGTAAATAATTCATGGGTGGAAGGGAAATTCATGTTTTTTTTTTTATGGTTATGCAAGGATCCTCCTACCCATTTGATTTGCAAGTTGTAGTTTTCTAAGCTACTAATAATTTTTTCTCTAGGATTGCTTGATAAGAAAAAGGGTATGGCCTTGTTGTTGCAACACCATTTACAGGATAGAACCAAAATGATTGCCCCAAAATGGTTGTTGCAATATATCTTTTGTGATACCATGAATGATTAGACCCCATGACCTTGTTGCAACAATGTACAAGCCAACACAATGACTATGTTGCAACACATCATTGCCAACCTTTTGGTTAGGCTAAATGTTACAACATTGGCTTAGAATAGCTACGATGACACCTATTTGTACAATGTTGGAACACACGTGATATAATACCCTTTCCAACATGGTCTACAATAGTTTTGTGAATGAGATGACATCATAAAAAGGTGTGGCATATGAAAACCTAGTGATATCAACCTAGAAAAGGACGACAACCCATGGTAAGTACCGAAAGGTATGTAATTCATTTTTCAGAATGAATGAAATTAATGGAAATGATATTAACTTATCTCAGAAATAATGCATACATCAGTCACCATAAAAATCCATGACCACCATTAGAAAATGACACAACCTGCACCATTGCCCCATGATTACCATACCTCATTTAGAAATCATCACCCTCGACGGATTGTTCATTCGAACTTGAAACTAGTAGACTGTTTGAATGCTAAGAATTATGTGAGCTTCATGAATCATATAGAACTGATAGGGACCCTCATGTTATAGGCTTACGATAACATTTAGGATATTTTTTTAGGTTGTGGGTTGGATATGTTATGTCGAGAAATTACAAGGGTATGTTGAAGCCATCACCCTAGAATTCACACTAAATTTCTAGCATGATAGATTTATGCCCCAAGATGATGAAGACACCATATCCATGGTTTCTGGGCTCCCAAAAATTGGAGAATGCTAGTAATTTAAGAGGAACTCCAATCTTGAATTAATGGAGCAATTTCTTGAGTCGGGAGAGGTTTGGTGAAGAAAGAAAGTGGATTCAATAGGAATTATCTATTGGCACCTTGGGTAGACATAGCTCTAATCCTATAAATATAATTTACATGCGAGGAACATCTTGGGGTCATCCACTAGCATCACTTATGGTTGTCTGACCTGTTGAAAGTGCGACAGGAAAAATCCTGGTTTAATTTTTCCTTCAATTAAATTAGGAGAAAAATTGTAATTCCACATCACAAGACAACTTGTACGAGTTAACCAAGTAAATTTGAATAGTTGGTTTAGTTAATTCAAGTTGAGGGTATAAATTGATTCATGAAGAGTGTGTCCTACTTTATAGGAGCCTTGTTTGAGTTTATTTTGAGTTGTAATTAATTAATTTAGTTTAACTGAGTTAAAGTTAAACTAGTTTGAACTGATGGAGGAACTAGTAGGAGGTCAAACAGTGGGGTGTTGCTTCATGTGTTCAACTGGTTAACTAATAATCAACCATAAATAACGCATGCATGTCAGATCTGAAAGTTACCCAGTTGAGATTGGAGTTCAAGGGCAGTGTACTATCAGTTGTATAATCATCTAAATTGTATAGGTGGTGCATGGAGTCAGAGAAAGTCCTATGATGGATTGCGCAATTCCAATTGAGTAATTTCCCTAATTAATAGGGGATAAATCCCAAGGAAACAACGTAAGGAAATAGGGACTTGGTTAAGTATTGGCCAAGGCTTATCTAGGAAGTAGTGAGATAGATAGAGATAGTGCAGAGGTTGGTCAGGCTTGAGCAAAGAATTTTAATCTTCTCATATTTTCTAACTAATGCAATATACAAATAGTAGTGGTTTTTAGTTGTGGCTTTCCTGAGGAAATCATTGTGTAATGTGTTGAATGAATTCCTTCTCTTGTATGCTTCGTGATTTCTCAATCAATTAATTGTTTTCGCTGATGAGTAGAGTAGATTCAAGTATTTTGTTTTGGAAAATTACATAAGCAGTTTGAACCTACAAGGAATTTCTAGATGGTATCAGACAAAAAATCACACTAGAAGAGAAGAATATGAGTTTGTCTTTGCATGTGACGTTGAATTTGTAGGATCATTCTTTAGAGCCATCAGGATGTTGTCCTATGGATTAAGACTTGAGTATCCCCTTGAGGGTATATGGAATTATATTTCTTGGAAGGACGGGATGGAGGTTGTGTTCGAAGACAACGGGCTAAAGGAATTCATAAACAATGATATTCCTAAGCCTCCAACAACAGATGCTCAAGATCTAACGGAGTGGAAGAAATGTGTGGAAAAAGTAAGGAAGGTCACACTAGAAGGAGTTCGAGATGATATTGTCTTTAAATATCCATGAGAAGGATACACCATATCTAATGTGGAAAGCCTTGATAGAATTTTTTCAAAATAGCACTGACCACAGGAAGCTGGCATTGAAGGACAAAGTTCTTAAGATCAAAATGAGGAAGGGAAACACAATACCACAATACTTGAGTAGGTTCACCCAATGTCAGGATGAGCTTGGGAGTGTTGGCATTACAATTTTTCAAGACGATATGATAAACCTATCACTTCTAGGCCTTCCCAAGAGCTGGCACAACTACCAGGATTCGATAAATGGGAGGGAGCATATACCAAAGTGGGAGAATTTGTGATCTGACTTGGTGCAATAAGAGATAAGGTGGAACACCAAAGATGGAACCTCATCCAAGCATGATGATGATGAGAATTGTGCCTTGGATGGAAAGGAAATAAATTCCAATCCAAAGGACATTCCAGTTATGACAAGAACAAGAATGAATTGTCGAAGATTAAATGTTTTCACTATCATGATCTGGGACACTATGCCACGAAGTTTCCACACAAGAAGGCCAACAAGAAACCCTCAGGAGGATTGATAGGTTAAGCTCTGACTTCACAATTCGAGTTTTATTTCACCCTCATTGTATGCATGGTGACGTCAGTGATGGGTAGTGTGTGGTATCTAGATAGTGGAGCCTCATTCCATATGACGAGAAATAAATACTTTTTCACTGACTTGGAGGAGAAGGACCTCCAAATGGACATCGAGATGGGAGATGATGGAAGGTATATCGCAATTGACATCAGTATTGTTGTTTTTTAGAGGGATTCTTGTTCTCCTCTCACATTAAAAAATGTCATGTATATTCCAAGTCTAAAGAAGAATTTAGTTTCAGTTTCTATGTTGGAGGACCGTGGCTATGATGTGATATTTAGAAAAGGAAAGACTTTCCTTCATCACATAGTCATAGGACTAGTGAAGTGGATCGGGGTTCAGGTAAATAACCTTTAAAAATTGGATGTAGAAGATTGTGCTACTTTGAGAATGAAAGAAGAGAAGGTGCAAAAATGAGACATCAATGAATTATGGCATAGGATACTTGGTCATTTGCACCATGGAGCTTTGAAGATCATGCAACAGATTTCTATAGGACTTCACAAGGGTGCAATAGAGCAATGAGATACATGGAAAGGGCGTACACTAGAGAAGTACATTAGAGCCACCTTTCATGATAAGGACACTCGAGTGCAAGTGATCCTTGAAATAGTTCACTCAAATGTGTGTGGATTGTTCTCAACAACCTCCACACCCAAGAACAAGTATTATGTGATATGTGTCGAATGAATTCAAGAACTTTTGTGCATCATAAGGCATTCAAAGGGAGTTAATAACACCCTATAACCAACAGTAGAATGGGGTGGTTGAAAGGAAGAACATAAGCATTGTGGGAGCTTCTCGAGTGATGTTACATGATCAGGGCCTATCGTTCCACTTATGGGCTGAAGCATGCAACATAGTTGTATATGTGTAGAATAGGGGTCCTCATTGGATTCTCGAGATGAGTACACCAGAAGAATTTTTTTTAGGGAAGAAACCAGATGTGTCAAACTTCAAGATCTTTAGTTCATTAGTTTACTGTCATGTTACCAAGGATTTAAGGAAAAAGCTAGAGTCGATAGCTGAGTTGGGCATATTTGTGGGATACACTAAAACACCTCATAACTATTGGGCGTACCTTCCATCTCAGATGATGACAATGGTTCGTAGAAATTTGAATTTCGATGAAGAGAAGGCCATGGGATATTCCCTTGAGAGGGATATTTGGTTACATGAATATGAGGAGATTTTAGATCCAAAGGAAGAACCTTAGGATGATGTGGAGGAGCCACATGCAGAGGAGGAGAGAGTGGAAGCACCCACTCATGCAGAGATATCTAGAGATGAAAGGAAGGATGTAACACCCTCCTCCCACATCTACCTAAGCAATTGTCTAGCCGGGGAAAATATGTGACGAGAGGCCACTATGATATGATTCGACCTCCTAAGTCACATTAAGGAAGTGGAACCGAAGGAAACACACCATATAGACATTCAACATCAGCTACATGAACCTCAAGAACCAATCCAATACTTTAGATAGCTTTCCCTGGGGTCCCAATGATATTTTGGACAACTTAAGCCTTAGTCGTTCTCATGCTATAGGCATGATAGTGTCTAGAAACCTAGATTCACTCTCACACGCTTGCCTGCTAGCATCCAAAGACCCAATTTTCTAGTGCTATGACAATGTCCCTGGGATTTGAGCCACTTTTTAAGGCCTAGAGCCTAGTTCACTACCCAAAATTGAACCATCTCTTCATAACAATAAAATAACATGGAAGTGATAGTACTAACGAAAATACTTTTTTAAGACCTTGATCGGACTTCTATAGCCATGACAGGAACTTCTTCAAAAATATAACGAATATGTAAACTACAAGTTTAAATAACATATCTGAGCATAGGGGTCTCATACTTATCTGATATTTTCCATGAATAGTTTATTTCTTAACACATTAACTGTAATTCCATCCATTAGGTCATAGATACATTGATCATTCAATTACAAGTAAAAATATGATGAGAGCCATACATAGTTGTTGTCATAAAACATATACATAACCAAAATAATAGGGAAAGAAATACCAATGAACTCACTGTCATATAAATCTCATATAATCTAGTATAGTACTCATAGAAATACAAGGAGAAATAACCTTTAATTAATGATGAAAAATCCAAACCTGGGATGGGACTTCCACATTCCACCTGACCGTAGAATGGTTGAGCCAAATATCTCTTGAACGATTCACCCCCATGCCATATTCCAAGCATGAATGTGGGATCCCAGAGAACACATAAATAAAAAATCATCCATGGATTCCATAGGCCATCCACCTCAACCCATCAAACAGTGATTCCACCTCATGGTCGGATATCAAAAAACCATCATCAGATTGGTCTCCATCCAAGCCTTCCAGGCATTCCAGAGTGTTTTTCCAACCAAGGCTTCTAGGACTAGTAACTCAACCCACAACTTATATAGGGCTTCCATAAAATTTATCTAACCAGGGATTCTAGGACTAGTAACTCAACCCTCCAAGGGATTCCATAGAATTTGTCCAACCAAGGCTTCCAGGACTAGTAACTCAACCCAAGTTGTTACAGGGCTTCTAGAGCATTTTTCCAAGCAGGGTTTCCAGGATTAGTAACTCAACCCAAGCTAAGGAAACATGAGAACCAACCAAAACAAACAATGAAAGTAAACCCATAATCACCATGGTTATCTAGGAAATGAAAAGGCTAGGCAATCCACTATTAATCTCAACCATCCTCCATGCCAATGACATATCATAACCAAGACACCACATGCATATGCCATGCATGCTAAAACTAGTGAAGGAAACATACATGTAACTCGGTACCTGCATGAAAATCTGATTTAGTTGTTGATAGCAATGCCTTCTTGCACTTTCCTGCTCTTCATTTTCCTTCTTGCTCCAAGAATCCAAGTATGCCCCGCCCTCCAAGAGTGCTCCAAGAAAAGTTTATTTTTCCCCTTTTCCATTATTTTCCTTCATTTTCATCCTCACATGCAACATATGAGCTTTCACCTTCCTTTTCTCCTAATTTCCATTATTTTCATAAATAAATGTACCAAAATGCCATTTTGCCTTTCCAAAGCCTTAGCCATTTCCTTTGCCAATTTCCTTAGCCATAATAAAGAAAATCAAGACCCATTAGGATGTTTCTCCCACCATTCAACTTGGAATACATGTCCCATCACTGTGGCGATATGTATATTTCTACATGGCATTTTCACCAGAGCTGTTACAGAACCCTCCCCCTTGGGGGAACACCATCCTCAGTGTTCAATGACACCTATAACGAAGAAGACTGTTGAAAACAAAACATATTTCTCATGTAGCTTTATATCACAGCTTCTTGTAGTATTTATAATGACCACTTCTAAAACATGACAAAAATATCATTTACTGGAGCTTTATAACACATCTCATTATGGTATTTACAATAACCACATATACACATATACATTTTCTTCAACCAGAAAATAACCATATTTTCTATAGAGATTTATAAATCTAGCTTGATACAATATTTACAATAATACATACATATGCACATTTTCTCAACCAACAAATAAAAAGGATACAATGCCCGAATTTGCAACAAGGGAATCCAGAGGTGCACACCTCCACCCTCGAAGTAATACTAGGATTCACCTCATTATTAGGAAGTACAAAATCCACTGCAAAGTCAAATATGCATCCAATTTCCAACGCTATAATCATGTGCCACTTCTTCTCTTAATGAATAATTATCAGCTCATTGTTTCAAGGTGCACTCCCAATGTGCATCTGATTCCATCTGGAAATGCTAATGACCAAAACAAATCTATCCTCGGTCTTCCCTTCTCTAATACACAGTCCCTTGGGAAATCCGATCAACCCCTTCTGTGCAGTCACTCACTTCCAAGTTCTATTGGCAACCCCATATCGGGCAGTCCACCCCTTGGCAAGGCTTCATCGCATCAAAAGATACAAAAACTAGGGCATATACCTGCCTCAAAGCCATCATACCATTCATAGCATGCTCATGGAAATCAATGGACACTATTGGGTACCATCATTCCACAATGGCCCTGCTTCTAAAGTGTTGTACCCACATACTTCTCCATGTTCCAAATTCTTTTGCTATTGCTGCTAATACTTGCAATCGATTTCAACCACCCAACTAGGAATTTTCTTGCTTCTTGTACCAAGCACATAACTCCCATTATATTCAAAATAAATTCAAATCATACCTCATTGGTAGCTCGTCAATAAGGTACACTCACAATCATGTTTACTTCCTGTCACAACAAGTCAAACTATCATCTTTGACCAAATCATCATGTATAAATATTTCACAACAGGTTGGCTCGAAACACAACCATCATAGATCAAAATCATAACTCACTTGTAACCATCATAAACCATAATCATAGATCACATGTAATCATCATAGACCAACATCATAAATAACATGCATAATTAAACTGAAATAAAATACTTATACTTATCCTTTAGTCAATCCTTAGCTTCTTCCTTGTCTTTATTCGGTACGCACTCTGGATCGGTTTCCAAACCCGACAAACACCAAGTTCCTTCTCCTCAACCATGTGCACACACACATAGTGTACATCCCACATATAAAACCATACACGATATACCACACCATACAATGCATGCATCTACACCTGACATACAACACATATACCTACACCCAGTGTCCAACACAACAGGATACAAACTCCTACATCGGTGTACAACACAAAGCAACATGTATACATACACAATTTTCATCACAAGACATACATTCCACACACAACGTGTGACACCAAAAAATTCATACACATACATTTTATATACAACACAACTTATACATATATACTGGATGTACCATGTCGCACAATACATGTACCCACACAAAGTACAACAAATGAATACACATGTCACAATACGATGACTACACAATGCACATACATAGTACTGCATGTACACAACACAACATGTATGACATGCACATAATACCACACGTACACCAGTACCATATGTACCACATGTGCACAATACCACCTGTACACTGCAACCACCTACACAACATGTGCACAACATCACATGTAGACAACACCACCTGCACAATGTGTACACAACATCACATGTACATGGCACCACCTACACAACGTGTACACAATGCCATATGTACACTGCACCATTGTACAACATGTACACAATGCCACACGCATGACATGTACATGACACCCAATGTACACAGTACCACATGCACACAGTACCACTTGTACATTCATGCACACAACACCATATGTACATAGAACCACATGCACGCAACGCCACTTGTACATAGCACTACATATCCAACATGTATATAGCATCATCTATACATAACACTGCATATCCAACACGTGTATAACACCATATGCACACAACACCTCATATCCATCATGCACACAGTATAATATGTACACAATATCGCATATACAACATGTACATAGCACCATCTATACCCAACATTGCATATGCAACACTCGCACAACACTATCTATACTATCTTGTACATAATATCACATGAAAAACATGTACATATACTATATATACACAACACCGCATGCGCACAAAATCACATATGCAACATGTGAAACATAAACAACATATGCACAACAATAGTACCTCACATCCAAAGTCACACTGTATCTACCTAGAACCTTGCTTCCAGTGTCTTATCCATGCTTGTCCCAACATGTCATAGACGACACTACTTTCATTTCACTGATGCATCCCTCAATGTTACCTGTCATAACATAAACATGGGCATAATACAAGCATATAATATCAACTCATATCCACATGATATTGACCTCATATATTTGTCATGACTACTCTTCCCAATTGATTCCGTGTAAGACCAAGAACCTCTTCATGCCATTCACATTCGTAACCAATCATTCCTACAAAAGGACGATCCCTAATGACCCTATCAGACAATGACATAGATACATAGATACATAGATACATACATATATAGTCATTAGCATAAAACAATCATCATCTTGTTAGAAAACGACATAAATACATACATGTCTACATATATAAACATCAACATAATCATGATCATAACATAATTACCTGATAACATAAGGCTTAGGTTAAGAGGAATTCCTTATTTGTGCACAACTTTGAGAAAAATAGTTCCCAACATAGTTAAGGCATATTATGTCTCAGACCCATTTACTTTACCCTTCCTAGTTACCTTTCTCAAGATTGTCCCGTCATCATCCATTTACCACAATGGACCTAATCAATCCAACTGAATGTCATAGTCTTGCCTTCCATTGTGCTTACTCATGCATAGAGCTTCATATGAGTCTTATATTACTTGTTGGGTACCACACAACTCTCCTTGAGCTCCATTAAATTCCCTCCTTCCCCAATTAATTCCCAAGACACTTAAAACAATAAAGGAAAGACCGAGAAGAAAACAAGAAGAAAACCATGGAAAACCAACAACAATACAAAACCACAAACAAAGTGGCATAGATATGCACCAAACAAAATCAAAATCTCCATTCAAGTGGAAACAATCACAAAAGACCAAAAGCACAAGAATAATAATAAACACCATGACACAATCCACATGGTTCCCAAGGAAAACTCAACCTGATCCTTCTTCAGAATTTCATGGCAGTTTCCTTGCCATGAATGCATCATATTTCCTTAAACACATAAAAGTCATAGCATAGATAAACATAATGACATATTAGTTTCCTTACCTTTTTGTGCCAAACATGTTGCTTGCAACTAAACACATCCATGCCATCTCTCAAGGGACTCCAATTCCCTTGACAAATCTACCTGCAACTAGAGACTAGCTAATATAACTGTCAAGTACATGTTCATGACTATAGCCACATGTTGACTTAGGGGGTCCTGACCCAAGTTTAGAGTTAGTTGCACCAACCAACAAAACCCCTCACTATCGGCCCTTTTGGCAACAAACTACGTAGCAGAGGCTGCAGTCTCACCCAAAGTAGTATGGGGGGATGCAGGAACCAAGTTTCTGCATTCAGAGATTAGTGTGATGTCTTCCAGCACCTCAGATCTGCCTTCGTGCAGATTGATAACTTCTTAGGTCTCGTCACTACAACTCTACTAAACAACCTTCAGACCTCCACGAAGGTCTAAGATTTGTCTTTTCGGACCCTTAACAGTCAAATTTTCTACTTACATGCATCAGAGAGCAATCCTAAATTAGGGTTCACATAGATTTACTTAAGTTATTCATAAACATTAGAGAATGCATCAAAGTCTTCACGAAAATACTTAAACATGCATTGCATACATCATTAACAGTTATTCAAGAGAATTGCGCAACATTTAATCAATATTCCATAAAGCACATCACTCATCGATAGCATATAGCATTAACAAAAATAAAAAGAAATACGCAAGAATTCTTCAGAAACTATCTTTATTTATCTTCAATTCAAGCTTACAGACTCAAAATTACCCTGCGCACACAGCTGCAGGGGTCTGCGCACTCAGCTACAGACTCTACCTAAGTCTCCGCGCACTCAGCTGCAGAGCCTTTGTTATACCTTACCCACTTCTCTTCGCTATCACTTCCTTTCTTATCATCAATTACTACCAAACAACATGCCTCAGACTCTCTAATACACACCTATTTATAGCTTTTCTTCATACAATGCCATGGTCCACAGACCATGGGTGGATCTTAAAATTGACTCAAACTTTATATAAAACAATGGGCTAAACCCCTTTGACTCCTATCCATCTACGCACTCTGTATCCACAAATCATGGAGATGTTACATTAATTACAAAAATATATTAAAACTTGGGTCATCTTAACCCAAAACTGACCCAGGGGACCCCATCTCAACAGACCCCCAACACAAAGATCGTGACTCACCCTGAAGCCACTATGTTGGTGTTGTGATCTTACTACGAATATCCCCCAACTCCACTTAGATCACTGCAACTTCGACAGTGCTCTGTGTTGCTTCCTGCTTGACTTCCTCAACCAATTTTTTCATGGTTGGTCCTTCTACGACTAGCCTCATCATCTGTTGTTTCTGTTGCAACCCTTTCATATTATCCCGAATAGTAGTTGTGACTTGATAAGCCTCTTCTAACCAAGGCTGAAACCTAGCCTTTAGCAATGCCTCCTTCTTCTGCACTTCCTCCACTTGTGCTAGGAGTTGCTTTCCTTCCTGTAATTTAGCAACACACTACGTGAGTGCTATGAAGTGTGTAGTCATCCTAACTTCATCATATTGCCATTGCAACTCTCTTATCTCTGTGTTTAGTGTATGCAGGTTTGGATCCTCCTACATATTAGTCACTAGCTCCATATCCTGCACGAATCATGTTTCATAGTCAGTCACTATGGCATCCAAGGTAGCCATTCCTTCCTTTATCACGGCTCCACATTGCTCCTAGACCTCATGCGGAGTTGTGGGTTGCAACTTTAACTATAGCTCTGTAATCTTCATGTTGAGCTCAAACGTGACTCAGCCAACCTTTACTTTAGCCTTGTACACACTAGCGGCTAATTTTCTGATTTTGGCTTTTGGCTGTGCATCCTCTGGGATGTGAAGCTCATGCACTATCTTGCATGCCTCTGCTACTACTGAATCCAGACTGGAACTACATGTCTGAAGTGCCTCCTTTATCTTCAAACCCTGTGTCTTTTCAATGACCATTTCCTTATTTTCCACTTTGTACTCACTGATGAGGTTGAAGGCACGATGCTCCCCTGTTCTCAATTCATCTACCACCCCTGTATGCAGCATGTGGAGGCTCTTGTTGGAGAGTGCCTCTATATTCAGTCCAATGTTCTTGATTTTACTTAGGATAATGTGATTGTCAGCAGACTCTACGCGAATGGACCCATCTGGTAATGGTATAGTTCTAAGGTCTGGGGTCCTTACTAGCTCTGCTGCTTCACTTGTCCCGGGTGTCAGGCTCGCTTGCTCCGCGCTCGCTTGTCCAGTTCCCACTTGTATTTTTCTAGCTTGGATCTACAGCTCACACAGATCCTTTTGGATGCTCCCCAACGTCTGTATGTGTTGCTACTCAAACTGTTGTAGCAATTCGGTTGTTGTGTCTCTGTTTTATTTCCAATCTCATTAAGATTGCCTTCTGTTAACACCATGGGATCAACCTATGATTTATCCGATTTCTTCTTTTTCCGCGTTCCACCCTGCTGCTCTTGGCCACATCGTTTCAAAATAAATGGGGTGTTCTGCCCCTCATCGCCTCCACCGCCTTGTCCTGAAAGTCTTCTTCCCCTGTCCCCAACAAAGGTGGCTTGTCACCTTTTTATGACTCGCACTACTCCTGTTTCACCTGCTCCTTGGCAACGCGTTCTTACTCCACACGAGCCTTTTCTACGACTTCCTTCTTTTTTTGTGCTACCAGGGTACATGCAACTTGCTTAGCTGCCTCCTTTCTTTTCCGTGTAGAAGAACTTCTTGCACACATGCTTGGTCCAACATCTAAGTCCGATGGGGCGTGCCACTCTATAGGGCATTTCGCTACAACCTCCTACACCTCTGTTTCTATCACCAAATAGGGAAATTCATTCCATTTCTACTCTGGATCCTTCCGTGCCTGGATATATACCCTGTGGAAGTTAGCCTTGAATGCCACGTATCTTGATAGCTGTGTGAACAAGTTTGGGGACAACCTCGGATGTTGATTGATGGCCATGCAGAGATCCATTTCCATAAGCACCCAGAATATTTTCATTTTTTTCAATCCATGTGACATTCTTTGTAGACCATAAGGAAGGAAAATGCACGACCTTCGATAATCCTTCCTAAAGCAGAGGAAATTGGCTATCCTCCGGCAATTTCCAAGCAACTAGCACAATTGAAGTAACAACCAAGCGTAGTGAAATGGCATGGTTTTGTCCTGGGCTTCACGACAGTTCATCAGGAACTTCTGACATAGGTATCTAGCCCAATTAAATTGGATGCCTTTCACACACTGTGAAGTCAGGGAAACTATAAGCATTGAAAATTCATCTGCGCGACATTTTCTCGTCACCTTCCCTACTAAAATCTGGGCAACCAATTGAACTACCAGATCTATTATAGAAATAATTGAATACCCTCTTGACTTCTTAAGGAGGCCATAATCCCTCTTCATTATTTCTGCGAGGTATTTTTCCCTAGTCTTTATACCAAACTCCTTGGCCAAGTTCACATCTTTATAAGGCAGGTGCGTGATCCTGTGAATGAGCATGTCTGTAATGGGGATATGCCCTCCTAGCCATAAACATACATTGTGCACCAATGTGAGTAGCTGGTGCACACAAATTATGTTAATGGGGGTGTGGTGGTAGTGTGGCACCCATAGTAAATTGAGCAACCTTGAGTGCTCAACACCGTGAACCCATTCCTCTATTTCCAATGCTGTAACACCTGATTCTACATAATAAACCTTGTGGATATACTTGTCTGTCGGCATGTGTGGAAACTTAGCGTGATCAGCTAGGTCCCAGTCCTCCATTTTTAATAGTGGGACCCTTGCGAGCCGAGGACCTTCAAAAGGGACTTGCTGAGGTAGCAAGGGCGTGGATATAATAAATATTTTGGCGTCCAGGACCTTTGTGACCTTTTCCTTTCCCTTTCACGGATTGATATACGCATGGAACCTTTTTATGGGTTTTGCTCCTTCAACATCAACATCCTATGATCCTTGGGCTTCATCTGCCTCCAAGTCCACTACTTTCTTCGGCTGCTTATCATTCTTTTTCTTTTGTGTTTCCGTATGTTTTCTTGGGGATGCATGCACCGAAACTAGATTTTTCTTCTTGTCCTTCTTTGATTTGGATAGTCAGGTTTCTCTGGTAAGGGTAGGCTTTGGCCTAGGTGACCTCTGTGTCGTAGGCACAGTAGCCGAAGCTTACATAATTACAACTTCTGGGGAAGCTATTTCAAAGGCAACATCACCAGTACTCACAGTTTCAGCAGGACTAGGTGCAAACATTTTTTCAAGAATAAACTTATGCTTTATCACATGCAACTCAACAAACATGGGGCTCGCAACGAAGTCCTCCTAAAACGCTTGGCTCATAGGCAACAGACAATGAAATTCACTACAATTCGGAGAGTGAAAAGTGTTCTACGTTGGATCGACATGCATAATTTATAGGGGGATTTGAATTCAAATCCAACCGTTCCCCCCATTTTCTGAAAATAAATGTTGTTTTGGTAGCAAATCTTCAAATATTTTTTCCTTAAATGCCACCAACCCATTCCACTTAGCCATCTTTTAGCCATCAAGTCATGAACAGTAACTCCAATGGTCACTTCTTTTTTGAGTTGTGCGGTACCTTCCCTCATGGCATAGCTTCCTGAATTGCATCTCCAGCAGTCTCTGTGCAACCTGCCCGCTGCGTTGTCCTCCAAACTGGGTAGTGTAGTTTATAGTCCCGTGCTCCCTTGCAACTACTTGGAGCACTAAGATTATCTTGTTTCCATACAGTCATTGTGCAGGATCCCATGTATACAACTTCAACCTGCTCCCATTCACTCTTCCTGGGAAGGATTCCCCATTCAGCTTCACCAGCTGAACTGCACCTCCATTTGTAATTTCTTTGACAATATATGGCCCTAGCCAATGCATTTGGAATTTACCTAAAAATTTAGTGAATTTAATATCATATAACAGGACAAGATCATTTACCTTGAATTTGTGAAGCTTGATGTGGTGATCGTGTCATGCTTTTTCACGTTCCTTCTATACTTGTTGATGAAATCCTGCCAAAAATATATCCTCCTCGAGCTGCATCAGTTGCGCGAGCTGTTCCTCCAAGGCCTCGTGATCCTCCATATCCGTCGGGGCTGCTATGCGCAAACTAGGCACAATTTACTCCATCAACATTACAAATTCTACCCCATATACTAATCTGAATGATGTTTGCATAGTCAGCTTCTTATAAGTAGTCCTATAAGCCCATAGTACTGCAAGTATGCACACATCACAGTCATTTCACTGTGCATTGCAGATATTCGTCAACGCGTTCTCCAAAATCTTATTAAAGGCTTCAAAATTTCCATTGGCCTATGGGTGATACGATGTACTCTTCTGATGGTAGACCTGGAATTCTTCATTCAAGGTGTTGATCGTCTCATTCAGAAATTCTGTACCCTTGTCACTCAACACCTTCAGGTAGCCGAATCTGGTTAAGACATACTCAAGAAAAACTTTGTTATCGTAGCCCCTGTACAATCCTTAATTGGTTGTGCTTCCGCCCATCTGGTTAGATATTTTGTCGCGGTGATGATATAACGTGCACCTATTTTCTTTCCTGGGGGTTGAATTATCCCAATGAAATCAATCGCCCATTTCTCAAATGGCTGCAAAGATACTTGAGGATGTAGTGGCAACTCATCTCTCCACGATGGTCTACCAGTTCTTTGACATGTATCACATGCCTTACAATGCGCTTTGTAATCTTTGTGCAGTGTTGGCCACCATAGCCCTGCATGCAAAATCTTTTACGCAGTTTCCGTGCCTGCATAATGACCTCCCACAGCTCCCCCATGAGCTTCAACAAGGATGTTATCCCGCTCAAAATCCAGCACATATCTTTGCAATATTTCATATGCACCCATCTTATACAGATGTCCTGCAATGACTGAAAAATATATCGCGCACACTACTAATTCCTTCTTTTATTGGCTTGTATATCCCTTTGGTGTCGTCTCCATAGTCAAGAAGTGAATAATATCTGCAAAACGATTTTCTGCTACGTGCACCACAAAGAGCTGTGCATATGGGAACCATTCCTCTATATTATTAGTCTCTTCTCCTATTTCAATCCGTGACAAATGGTCAGGTTCTACATTTAACCTCCCTGGCTTCACAATGAATTCAAAATCATACTCCTGAAATAATAGAAACCATTTGCAAATATTCCCCCCCCAACACAATCTTATTGACCAAGTATTTCAAAGCAGAATGATTTGTGTACATATTGAAATGCCCTCCTAACAGATAATGCCTAAATTTCTGCAGCGTGTACACCATGCCCAATCCTTCGCGCTTAGTCGTTGAATAATTCTTCTTGGCCTTTGATAATTTCCTACTTGCGAAGGCTATAGGATGGTCCATTTCTCCTTCATCGGCCCGCATTAACACTGCACCTAACACAATGCAAGAGGCATCCACATGTACGTGAAACTCCTTTTTCAAATATGGGAATACTAAGATCAGTGTAATCACCATCTTTTCTTTCAATACATCTAAGTTGCGCTGACATTTTTCATCCCAATAGAATGTCGCATCCTTCTTTAGTAGTTTCTCCATGGGTACAATAATTTGAGCATAATCTTTGATAAATTTTCTATAATATCCCATATGTCCCAACATCGCGCACAGTTGCTTGACATTCCTCGGGGCCTCCAAATTCACAATTAATACAATCTTTGTAGGGTCCACCATTAATCCTTGCTTTTACGCCACGTCACCCAGCAAGATCCCCAAGGGAACACAAAATATGCATTTCTTCAAATTCAACATGATCTGTTATCTGTGACATGTATCCAACATCAGGCAAAAGCTTGATACATGGCGCTTCACTAATCCAAACACCATCCCATCATCAAAGTATACTTCTAGGAACTTATGAATGAACTCCTTGAACATTGCTATGACTACACAGGAAAATATCACGAGCGTGTTCTTAAGTCCAAATGGCATCACGGTGTATCCAAAGGTCTTCAGTTGTCTGTTCTTGGCCCTAGTCAGTTGGCCTTTTATATTAGCCAACACAACATCGCACCAGTTGAAAATGGTGCCTCGAAATCAGTCAACTGCCATCCGCATCTGGGATCCAGTGGCTATGTGTAGTGCTGCGCTCCTGCAGAGTCTGGTAACTGTAAATGCAATCACCATGAGTTCAGGACGGGATATGGTTTTGATATCTATCCCTTTGTCTCTGGTCTGGACATTGCAGTACTCTAGCCAGAGCCTATCGACAGACTGGCCACCTGCCCTAGTCCCGAATAGAGTCAAATGTTCACCTCTCTTAGGCAAACCAGTCAAAAAGTATATGTCCGCCGGCTCTGTTTCGAGCTGGTGGCCACCAATGAAGAAGCACTGGTCCTGTATGCTCCACCTGTCTACCAGCCACTGCAGAAAGTCCACCTGGGCCCTCATGCCAGGTATGGCCCAGAATTTGTACAACCCGCAAGCCTTCAATGCATCAATCGAAGGTTTATGATTTATCGCGGCAAGATCTACATCCTCATGCTCCCGTTCTCGCCAATCAAGCATGATGTTTACCCTACATTCAGTAAAAAGGCGAATTAGAATATGTAAAATTGAAATTTTTGGGCGAAATTTGAGTTTGTTAGGGTTTAAAAACCTTTGCGCGGGGTACGCACCCTCTCTATTAGAAACAGTGTGTGGGCCCGCACCTTGCCTTCACGGCAGGCGCGGACCCCTGACTTTTTTCCCATTGCGAAAAAGTCGGGGTATGCGGGTCCCCTGTGTTACACCTGCGGGCCACCGCGCGCAGGTTTTTTGACCTTAAAACTCCTAAAAAATGAAACAAAACCATAAAAAACAATTTGAAACAGATGAAATTGAAGAGTAGGATGATGTGGATTACCTGGAGGAGACGGCGCTCGATTCCAACAGACGGATTTTCCGCAATCTTCACGGGAAGTTTCTGACCAAAAGCCCTCTTTTCTCACCCAAATCACAAACGGTAAAAAAGAATTGACGAAAGCCCTTTTTATAAGTTTTTTGAATAAATAAATTGTAAATTTGTTTATGTTTTACTTTGGAAAGGTAACTTTTGCAGCATATTTATCCATTTTAAACAGGTATGAGTAATGTTTGAGTTTTTGTTCAGGATAATGGATTTTTCAGGCGAAATCAGTCATTTTCGACGAAAAACCTTAGAGTCACCTTTAAGCTCTTTTCTGACTCCTAAAAAATGAAAATATTGCCGAGTTTTTCTTTTTTAAACTCGTTAAAACGACTCTTTTCTGACTCCTAAAAAATGAAAAGATTGCCGAGTTTTTCTTTTTTCAACTCGTTAAAACGGAACTAAAAAGACGGTCCTCTTACCACCCTTTTCTAACCGTAAAAACATGAGAAGATTGCCATATTTTTGTCATTTCAAATTCGATATTGGTCATAAAACGACGTGTCATTGATTGCTTTTTTACTTTTTCGGATTAGAGGCACTAATTACCAAAAGTACTCCTCGGTCATAAAGATCAAGCGGTTCTCTCAAGTATTATTTTATACTTTTTCGGGCTTGGGAGACACAAATTTACAAAAAAGGTCAACCCTGGAGTCTTCTTAAGTTTTTTCGGACTGTAAAATTGAAAAACGCCGAGTTTCTCCTGTACTGGACTCGTTAAAATTTAATAGTAAAGGACCTGTTCAATTACAAACAGGAACAGACAACTCCTTCTTAGGGTTCGAATTTAAACTAAGTTGGACTCATTCGAAGGATGAGCTTATAATCAAGCAAATGTTATCATCCTCAAGCTTGTAAAAAATAAAGAGGTACTTGCCAGAAATGGTGGGGGAACAGAGAGAAAAATGAGCCTGTTTGTCATACATTGTAACCACTCTTGAACACGACACTTTTATTCACCTGGGTTGGAAAATCCTTTGCCTGACAGTTGATCAAACCACATTGAAAGTCTTCAGCCAGTTTCTGGGTATTAACTTTGGGTCAATTGTCACCAAACCATCTGTTGTGTCGTTATGTCTTCAAGAGGTCAGTGCAAATAAGCCATTCATCTGCAAAATATCTGTCATCCATCTTGACCATCCCTGAGTTAGTCATTACAACTAAATTTCTTCAAACTTGATCTATGATTTCATGTTGTGGTCTTGCCTATGACGAATCGCTTTCTATCGACTTCAGCTCTTTACCTAGAAATATGATCTAGAAATCGTCAATACCTTGGGATCTGCATGCCTCAATGGCAGGTTTCTCACCTTCGATGATAGGTTGCATCATTGACCTTCGATCAAAGGATTCCGTGATATGTTTGACATCAACACATCTATTCACATCTCATGGATTGTACTGAGTACTTTGAGAGCCATTGACATTATTGGTGGTTTCTCTCACACTTGTTAACAGTTTACATCATTGACTGGTAATCAAGTGGTTTCTACCATGTT
>APFE031428371.1:2048-70673 GCA_000404065.3 Pinus taeda
AAAAAATGTTAAAAATTTACCCTAGGAAAAAAAGTGTTATTCCAGCATCAACACTTTTCGCTTTTAGCGTTGTTTTTGATATTTTTACAGGGTTTTTTGACTAGAGTTCCCGTTTTCAGTTTATAGCTCTCGTTTCAAAGTTTACATTGTTAACGTAATATATATATATATATATATATATATATATATGCAAGTTTCAACAACGCATCATCATACATACATTAAATCCATGATGAAAAGTGCATTAAAGTGAATAGAAACATTTTGACTCTTCTAATTTGTACTATATTGTTTCATTATGTAGTGGGTTGTACCATAGTACCATATGTGCTTGCACCTAGTACATGACATGTGTCAAAGTCAAACATTGTAAGAAATTGTCATATGGAGTACTTGATTGGCATGAAATTTTATTAGTTTTGCAAGTAGGTTAAGTTCAATTTTTTTAATATATATTCACATATTTATGCTCTATGAATAAAATACATTATTTAAAAATGGGAAAACGTGTAAGTTAGATTTGATCACTTCTTTCGATTATGTTTACATAGAACTCAATACTTTGGTTTCAACAATGCATAGTTAAGGTATATATATAGCATAGCATGCAACATAATTATAACTATATTCATAACATAACTTTAGATATATATATATATATATATATATATATATATATATATATATATGCGTTCAAGTTTCAACAATGCATCAAAGGTGCATACATTAAATCCATGATGAAAAGTGTATTCAAAGTGAATAAAAGCATTTTGAGAGCATTTCGACGTTTCTAATTTGTATCATATTATTTCATTATGTAGTGTGTTGTACCATAAACATTGTTTTCATGTGCTTGCACTTAGTGCATGTCATGTGTCGAAGTCAAACATTATAAGAACTTGTCTTATGGAGAATTTGGTTGGCATGAAATTTTATTAGTTTTGAAAATAGGTTTATTTCAGTTTTTTACATATATTTACATATTTATGCTTTATGAATAAAATGCATTATTTAGAAATGGGGAAAAGTGTAAGCTAGATTTGATCACTTCTTTCAATTATGTGTACATGGAACTCAATACTTTGGTTGATAATTTATCAAAAAAGAGAATCTAAAGTTTAGGACTTCAGGCTAGATTATTCTATTTGAGTTTATAAATGGCTTTCATGTCAACATTCTTTCTATGTCAGCATTTTTTTCTTCGATTAGTTTATACGTATTATATGTAATAGTTTTGCATTATATGTAATAGTTTAGTCACATTTTTTTTTCTTGGATTAAAGTTTATATGTATTATATGTAATATGTAGAGTCATCTCCCATACACCCCCCAACCACAGCCCGTTGGAGTGTTGGGGGATCTGATATACATGGTCGGGCTCGTGATAGATCAGATAGCCCAACCAGAGTGTGTGTTCCACTCATAGATCCTCCCTCTGACACTAGTCAGAGTGTCAAAGGCAATGCTTTTGTCTCTATTAATGATCTTGCTAGAAATAGTGGACCTTCCTCACTTGTTGTAGGTACACCTCCCGCATTTTCAAATCCTCTTTAAACTTTATGTGTTTTTGCCTTAAAATTGTCTTTAATTTTTAAATCGTATTGAATTGATGTGTTTTAATTTAATGTATATGTTATTATGCTTCTACTTAGTTATATATGTTAAATTATGTTTATGATTTTCATAATCTCAGTAGGGCGAAGCTGAGAATCACAATGCAGCGTCGATCCCTCCATGGAGCGACGTTATAGCCAGTATCACAATTGAGGATGTTATGGCCTTGTAGACATGGATCACATGAGAGATGGGAAAAATATATGTCAGTATACCTACTAGGTGTAGTTTGTCTTTGGATTGCATCAATAGGTTGATCGAGACATACCAGAGGGCAGGCCCATAGAGCCACCTCCTATATTCCATACATAGGATTAGGAGGCAAGAGGTTAGAGGTCCACATACTTGGAAGGTGGTGAAAGATGCCACCACTTGATCTACATACTCGCCTTTACTAATGCAATGTTATACAACATGTTTTCTATCTGGAATAGCATGGGACTGGCTCTCCCTAAGCTCTACCACAAGTGCTTTGATTCACACTCTAAGTTTGACTTGGTAGGGTTTCCTGGTGATAAGACCCCAACAAGAATATTCATCATTTTCATTTACTCGAACCCTGAATTTGGTATGCTTGTGCAATGTTTTTTCTCGAGACATGGAGAAATTTTAACATTGTTTCCAACTTTTGTTGTCTTGATGTACTTGGTGCAACAATAACAGTTGTAATTTCCCTACAATCAGCTCAAACATCGGGTTTTATTGATTTTCCAAACATAGTGAATGTATTTGATATATTTTTAGTGACATTCATATGTTTCTTCCTTCTTTTAGCATCTTGGACACCCAAAATATTTATGGCATGTTTTAGTTTCTTCTATTTAATCAACCCATGTAGTATCTGAGCTTGTACAACAACTAAATGTTTCTCAAAATATTTTCGAATAATGTTATTGACATTCTATTTATTTGTGCAAGCAGGGATGGGCTCCCCAAGGTCCTTTGTTGTGCTTGCATCCAATTTTTCTGCAACTCCTTGTTATTCTATCATCTTGATAAGGCACATCTTCTTCCTCTACTAGTTGATTAGCTTGATATGGCACATATTATTCTTTTCTTTTCGAATTCTGAGCATGTTTCCTTGCTTTGCTGAGCCTCTGGGGTTTGAACAATTCGATAGGGCACATTTTCATCATGATGTGGTTAATCAGCTTGATAGGAAACATCTTGTTCCTCGTTTGGCTAATCAAATTCCATCTCTGCATAGTGGACTACAAAATATACTTGTAAGTTAAGTGAATCACCATCATAAGACAAGTGAATAATCGATCTACACATGTCTATCTAAGAAAATGCCCTAGGTGGAAGGTCATGATAAGATTGGTTGGGTATTCCCCCTATTTTTCTTTGAATTTAGGGATATCTAATGGTAACTTGGTTGGCATGGGGGGTGTTAGAGTCGGTCTAGTTATCCCTCCATCAGAGATCAAAGCTTTTTTTTTTGCATTTCATGTTTTAGGTGTCCCACCAGCTTTCATCAGCTGCATTTCGTTAAGCATGCCATAACTCTGATGGAGTGATTTGTGTTATTCATTCCCCTCATGCATATCACTGCTGGTTCAGGTTAAGTCATAAAGCTTTACAAGTCATTTACAGTCATGTTTTAAATTTTTAGGTCTAGGTCTAGGGTTTGAGTCAGTTTAGTCTTGGAAAGCCTTAGAAGACCAGCAGGCCAGAGGGATGTCTTTGATAGATCATCACTTCAATAGTTTTCATCATTGTACAGCTGAATAAGGACTTCTCTTCAAAACTCTGTTTTGAAGACAAGTCGCCACCTCATTTTTGTAAAAATTGTCAATATTTTTAGTTCTTCAATTGTTCAAATGCAGCCTTGGTCTCCTTTGCTGAAGCATATCAGATCTATCCCTACAAAAATTATCAGAGAAAATCATCATTTCAACCAATTTTAAGGATGAAACCAAAAAGATCAGAGTCTATTAATTGTGAAAAAGTGTCAACACCAAAACATAAGAAAATGGGTTTTGGTCAAGAAAAAATAAAAAAGGAGACTATATCAAGTCATTTCTCCTCGTTTGCAACCCATTCCACATTCCAAGAGTGAAGAGCAGCATTCTAAGGCGATTTTGTGAGTTTGTGAGTAACTTGAGTCGTTTCCAATGCGTGTGGCGCATCAGGATAGGTGCGCAGCGCACCAGAGACGCACGGCGCGTCAGGCAACTTTTTACAGTGCAAATTAACACGCGCGCGGCACATCAGGCAACTTTTTACAGTGCAAATTAACACGCGTGCGGCGCATTCAGGTTCATGCCGAGACTTGCCTAAAACTCACTAAAAAACCCTCTCCTCGCGCATCAATTCGCAGGTAGGCCTCCACTCATGGCTTGATTTTGGTTTTTGATGGTTTATATAAAGAAATTAGGATATTTTTGTGATGAAAACCAAATGTACAAAACCCTCCACGATCATCAATTTGCTGTAAGGATTCAAGTGCCAAGTTTGTTGTAGGGTTTTCAAAATACATGTTGCCAAGGTTTCTTATTTCCCTTATTTCCCATTTCCTATATTCCCCAATATTTTTCCCAATAATTCCTCATCAAACCCTACATCTTCCTCTCTCAAAATCCTAAACTCTCCCCTTCTAATACAACCATATAATCCCTACCTTATTTCAAAACCCTAAAAAAATTCAAAATTCCCATGCCCTTTCCCTTCTCTTTACCATTTTCCCATTTTCCTAATGTCTTCATTTTTCCCATTTCCCTAATGCTTCCCTTTTCCTAAAAATTCCCTCGTCATTTGTGTCCCCTTGGTCACACCTACAGCATACACATTGCAGTCCTCCTATTATATTCCAGCTATTTTGTTCTCAAAACCATGTCAGATACAGAGTCATCTTATGAGCAAGAAAATGAAAGTGATTCCACCACAGAGGGAAATGTGCCTAATGTGCCATGGAGGTATCATAAAGGTGGCAAAAGTGGTAAACATCTCAGAGAAGAACCCACTTCTATGGTACAATTGCAAGCTTGCCCACTTGCAATGGATTGTTTTCGGCACCAATCATGTTACCAATATTGTGAGATGATCTCACAGTTTCAGCATCATCGTGAATTGTTCGCTGTTTTTTCTTCATTTATATGATGGTCATGTGAACCTTGCTGGATTTGATTTCATTTTGTCACCCGACACTATTGCTCAGGCCACAGGGATACCAAATGTGGGGGAGGAATGGAGTAAACGCCAGGTGCTGGACAGGTATTACTATGAGCCATATGTCAAACCCGCATATATTAGACACTTGAGCGCAACCTTTCCTTTCAGATACCTGAAAGATGAGTTTGCACCATTGATGAAACTCATCATTCGATATTTCAGCTGTGAGGGCAGATTCTCACGTCTCTATGCGTACCATGTTCGTTTGTTGATGCATTTCACACGGGTACGTATGATGAGCATTCCATTTTTCATGTGCCGAAACATAGAGAGGATGGTACCTTTAGTACAGAGGAAGACCCTGGCACATCAGTACAGGAGCATATATCACTATGCATTGATTAAAATCATAGTGCTGCATTAGTTGGCACAGCAAGGTATTGCTTGGGAGGATTTCATCTCCCGTGATTTCTTTTCCGCGTTACAACCTCCTCCAGAGATAGTTCATGATGAGGGAGGGCCTTCACAACAGTTTGACATTCCTGAGACCGAGCATGTTGATGCTCCAGTATATGTGACATATTAGAAAGGCCCCAGGGCCTTATTTGCAGCCGCACGACGAGTACTATCTCCACCCTGGGTGGAAGGGGTCTCGTTGACATCATCAGCAGAGCGAGTATTATCTCCACATCATGTGGAAAGGGTATCGCCTCCATCTTCAGCACAGGTACAGATTCAGGATAGGGGCAAAAGACCCATGGTTGATGAGGGTCCTTCAGGAGTTCAGGATATCGGTATCATTGATGTTGATGCTAGTTCACCCAAATCAGAGCTCAAGGAGATCATCTGAGAGCAAAGGGCCGAGAATGAGTCGCTGCAAAAGAAATTGCAGATGGCTAAATGGGTGATCAACTACTTAGAGCAGTGCAACAAACAGTTGGAAGATGAGCATGAACTTTATGAGCTGCGGAAGATTCGAGAAGACCGGGAATTGGCTCGTAGGAGACCCGGTGATTTGACACCTATTGATCGGGAATCAATGCTCATCTAGGTGAACACTCATTTGGAGACATTGTTGGCGAAGGAAAATAGGGACAAGGACATGCTTCACCACATGAAGACTCACTATTGGGCTCACATGCATATTTGCAAAGCGAGAATGAAGATCCTCAAGAGGCGTTTGAGCAAAGCGCAAAAACAACGTAAAAGGCCTGATCCACTTCGAGTTTTGGCCGAAGATTCATTAGTTGAGCATGATACATGATGGAGGGTCTTCACTCCAATTTTTGGAAAATTGGGAGAAAATTTTGTCGTTTCAAAATTTTTGGCTTGCGAAACAGTTTTTTTGGCTCTATGCGTCGTGCTCAGCACGCGACCCATAAGATGGGGAGGTCCAAATCACAGGTGGCTTACATTTTTAGATTTTTCATGATGAAATACACATTCTCAGCAATTTCAAAGGCATTTCATCAAGTTTTGGGTAATCAAAAGCTCAAAAAACATCATGAAAATCACCTTTCTGCCACTTTTTGCATCAGCAGGAAGTACTTCTGGGAGAATCCACTTTTGGAGGGTCAAATGGAGACCAAATTGGAAAATTCCACTTGGGTTGGAAAGTAGACATCTAGGACTTTCCATCAAGCCAATCTGAGCTCAATTTGGATAACGGGAAGTTCTCAAAAAGTAGGTGGAAAGGCGCGTGGCACACAGGGCTCAGGCGCGCGGTGCACAGGGTTTTTTGGCACAATTTTTGTCCTCAGCTCAGTGAATCAAGCCAGTTTCACCAGTTTTGACTTGTGATGGGATTTTTCACCCTTCTTGAGGTAATTATTGAAAATTTATGTTGTTATGACACTTATTTACCTATTCTAGATGATTCATTCATAAAATAGCAAAAATGTAATGAATGAACTGGTTTCCTAGCTTATAGAGGCAAGTTGTTTTGACTGCCTAGATTGTAGTGATTAGTTTAGAATTGGTTGAAACAGCTCCTAATATGATGAGCTCGACCCCTAGAGGCAAGGGAATGAGTTGGCTTGCCTATATTATGTATTTTCTTAGTCATTTTCAGGGTTGGACTCATGGGAATAGCTTGAGACTATATTGTACATATCTTATCTGCATTTTGGAAAAAGGAAAGACCAGGGTTTTGCAACACTATTTGGGATTCATGTGGCTTTATGTGTTGATGGTGTGTTTCCCTCAGTACTTGTAAGTTGTGTATGTGTATCATTTTCTCTATTGAATATTCTGTAATTAAACAAATGAAGTGCTAAGGTAGAATCCATGAAATTGCTATGCTCTGCCTTTAAATTTGTTTAATCGTTTATGTTTTCTTCAGTTTAAGGAGAATCCTTGAGACTCCCTTGCTCTCCTTAGCTCCTCACCAGTCTGATCTACCCATCTCACTTGCTTTAAGGCATTAATACAATCACCTATCTTGCCCCAAGTATACCTCTGCAAAAGTTGTGCCTCATCCCCGCATCCAAAATTGCCCTTCCCTTGAATTCAACAAAATCTTTAAAAATCAATTCTAAACTCTTTGTACTTCATACCTAGCCTAAAATCAGTCATCAATTCGGTCATCTCGAGCCTTTTTTATTATCTTTTGCCGAGTTTGACCCGGAGAGAGCCCTCTCCTGTCCTCGTAGGGCTAGCTACGAGGCTGAGCGTGGTTTGATGTGGCCTTAAGTCTTACCTTATTTCAGCCTAAGGGAGATTTGAGCACTAACAGGGGGCATTTTTGATTACGAGCAATGGGACCATTTGTGATTTTTGTCAAATACGGAAAATTTAAAGAAGTGACAAATGGTACCTTGTTGGTGTTAGCCATGATATAATGACCATGTGTGTTGGTGTTGGTATTGGTATTGGTGTACCCTATGGGGTAGTATCGGTTGGGGTACCCTGCAAGGTGGGGTTGATTGGGGTTATGGGTTAGTGTTTGTATTGCCCTGAGCACTGGTGGTGGGGGTGCCTTGAGAGGAGTTGGATCCTCATAAGGTGGCTCCAAGAATGGATGTTCCAACCAAGGTGGCTTGGTATTGTCTTCTGTGCCAAAATGGTGAGAGACTAAACACTTCTCCCGATAATGGTGGGAGATCTTGTAGGTGCCTAGAGTGATGGGTAACCCTTGGGTCCCCTACGGTTCCCTAGTAAGATCATGGGAAAAGATGGTGAGGGGAATTTTGTGTAGGATATCCAAATGAATCACATACATAAGACAAAGAGGAAATAAATGGTTAATTTTCCCTTTAATTCTAATGTGTGAAACAATTAACAAAAAAGGTTTAATGAGGTTTTGTGTATGAGAAAATTTCCTAAAAATACATAATGCCTTTCCGCTCAAGTAGTAACTAAGCCTTATGAAGATTTTAGAATAGGGTACTTGGGCCTCATCAATAATGTCACTGGTGATGCTTCCAACAACCAAAAAACCAACCAAGGTATGGAGAGGGTTATAGTGGCCTAACATACTAGGGATACATCCTCAAAGATTTTTCAACGCTTCCAATAGTGTGACCAAAAGTGCTCCCACACCTCAACCTATAAGGAAATATTCCCTAATATTTGGCCACTAAGTTACCTACGTCTAGTGGGAATGAATGAATCTCAGCGTTTGGTTCTCATTTTTGGACCTATAACCCCTACCACATGTCAGGAGATAACATGAAGGTTCATGATAATCCACCACCTAAACCTTACCCCTTCACATGTTTATTTCCATGTAGTAAATTTTTCATTGGATGATGCAGGATTTTAAGCTCCCTAAAAGACATGTTTATATGTTTTAATATGAAAAACAACCACAACGACTTATGCGTTGTCTACCCTCATGCTCCTAGCCTGAACTATAAATTATATTATGGCCCATGTGGGGGATTTAGAAAGGTTTTTATTCATTTAGAGTGTGAAAAAAAATATGAGCTCAAAGAAACTAATTACAAATATTCGGGAAAGAGGATATCCTTTACATAAATTTTAAGTGATCTTAGTGTGTGGGAGGAATGTGTCTGCAAGTTAAGTTGTGAGCATGCAGAGTGTGCATTGATGTGAATATTCAGTTATTCTTTACAATTATGCTAATTACACTATGTTATGCTTGTTCCTCAAAAGAAAAGAAATTGTGTGTGGATGGGCCACTTACTTCTTTCCTAACTATACTATGCGAGCATATAAGGAGATGGAAGATTTAGTGCTTTGAGAAAAGGTCCATATGCCACCACAAGTTCGCCACAAGGACACAAGGGAGGCAATGTCTACTTTCTTTCTTTACTAACACCAAGTCCTGCTCCTGAAAATAAATGAATGAAATAAAATATTTTGTTAGCAAAACAAGTGAAAAATATTTGTGGATTTAGGGCCACTTACTTTCCTCCTAGTTAAGCTAGGTGTGGTATGAATTGTAATGAGAAAAACAAGTAAAAAAAATCTTTTGTTAGCACAAAAAGTGAAAATGATTTGTGGATTTAGGGCCGCTTACTTTCCTCCTAGTTAAGCTAGGTGTGGTATGAATTGTAATGAGAAAAAGAAGTAAAAAAGATATGTGGATTAGGGCCACTTACTTAAATCCTCCTAGTTTTAAGATATGTTTGTGTGCAAATTTTCAAAGTAAAGTATAAGAAATTACTCTACTTGTAATGGTTAGTAATGTAGGTTTTAAACCTGTACAGAAATTACTTGCAAACAAATTATTGAAAATAGAAAATAAACAATGGCGAGAGCATAAAACATAAAACAACTATACACAAAGATTTTCCCCTCGATCTCAAAACTGGGGCTACCAAATTGATTTTTTATTATATTCCTTTCAATGTTACAATACATATATATATACATGCCAAATCATCCATAAACCCCAATCTATTAACCCTATATTAGAACATAATCGTAGTTCTCTTGACTGGATCTACAAAATACTATGGGAAGAAAACCACCATACCCAAAACCATATGTGAAATCCATGCAAAAAACCATAAGTAGGTCTGCCCACCTAATATAGGGTCCCAAAAAAAAAAAAATCTCAGGGCATTGCATTGGACCCCATGCAGGGGGGCTGCTATTTGCCCCCCCTCTAACCCCCTAGTTTCATGCATGGGGCTAGTCATGGAAAGAATATAACACACACCCAACATTCTCCCACTTGTTGTTTTCTTTCCACGGGGGGCCATAAGAGAGCTTAATCATTGTTCCAACCCTGCAATGCCTATTGTTTCTCTACACCAAGATAAATTCTCAGTGCTCATAGACTTTGTCAATGCATCTGAAATATTCTTCAAAGTGTCCAACTTTACCAGCAGCACTTTTTTGTCCTCAACCATATCTCTTACAAATTGATACTGAACATCAATGTGCTTTGTCTTTGAATGATAAGCAGGGCTCTTTGCCAAGAAAATTGCACTTTTTTGGCTATCATAGTCTATTCTTATAGCTCGTTGTACTAACCCCATAATTTAACACAATATTTATAACCAAACAGCTTCCTTTCTTGCATGAGTGGCTGCCATGTATTTTTCCTCTATAGTTGAAAGTGCCACCGCAGATTATTTCTTACTCATCCAACTGAGTGCACCTACAAATAGGTTAAACACATACCCACTTGTAGATCTTCTCTTATCCATATCTCTAGCCCAGTCTGCATCAACAAAGCCATGGATGTCTAAAATTCTATTTAATCCTAGTCTTCATTTGTAGCATATACCATAACCATTAGTGCCATGCAAATAACTGAAAACCCACTTCATTGTTGTCCAATTCTCCTTCCCTAGTTTTGACATTAACTTGCTCAATACTCCCACTACATGTGCAATTTATGGTCTAGTACAAACCATTGCATACATCAGTCTACCAACTGCACTTGCGTATGGAACATAGGACATGTCCTCTTCCTCTTCTTATATCTTGGGACATTGTTTAGCAGGTAACTTTACACCTACAGTAATAGGAACCTTCACGGGTTTACTATCCTTCATAGTAAACCTATGCAATATTGTCTTGACATACTTGCTCTAGTTTAACCTCCTCTGGTTTAACCAGCGCTTATTCTTTTCCCTATCTCGTTTAATTTCCATGCCCAAAATATAATTTGCAACACTAAGATATTTCATGATGAATTTGGAGGACAATTGGATCTTCAAATCCTGGATAATTTCTTTGTTGTTTCCAATCATAAATATGTCATCCACATAAAGGACCAAATAAATAACACATTCTCCAATTAATTTAAAATACACACAGTGATTTGCTTTGCTTCTAGTGAAGCCAGTTCCCCATATAAATGTATCGAATTTCTGATAACACATCTTGGGCCACTGTTTTAACCCATACAAAGAATTTTTTAACCTGCATACTAGTTCTTTCTTACCCTTCATCGCAAATCCTTCAGGTTGCTTCATGTAGATCTCTTCTTCTAAATCCCCATGAAGAAATCATGTCTTCACATCCATTTATTATACCTTAAAATCGAAATCAGCAGCAATAGATAAAAGTAATCTAATAGAAGATACCTTGGAAACAAGACAAAAAATATCACCAAAATAAATTCCTGGCACCTGGGAATAACCTTTTGCTGCCAACCAAGATTTTTATTTCTCTACCTTTCCTTCTACATTCTTCTTCTTCTTAAATGCCCATTTGCTTCCAATGGGTTTCCTTCCAGCCAGAAACTCCACTAGATCCCAAGCCTTATTTTTGTCCAAAGATGCCATTTCATCAACCATGGCCTCTTTCTAGAGTTTTCCATCCTCTTAATCTACAGCCTCCCTCGCAGTTATGGGATCATCATCAGTAATAGATAAAGAAAATTTTGAACAGAAACAAACTGATCTTTCACAACTGGAGTTTGTGGCTCTTCATCTTCTTATTCCTCTTCTGTTGTAGACCCTAATTCTTCCTCCTTTAACTCAAACTCTACCTTCTCAAGTTCCTTTGGTAGGACTTCATGTTTAATAACATCTTTCACCTCTATAAACACCACATCTCAGTTGTACACAACCTTCCTTGTTTATGGGTTCCAAAGCTTATAATCTTTCAAACCATCCGTATACCCAATAAAGATGCACCTTTCATATTTACCCTCCAACTTGGTTCTTTTCTCCTTTGGAACATGTACATGTGCATCACAACCAAATACCCTCAGATGTGAAAGAGAGGGTTTCTTACCAGTCCATACCTCTTGTCGATACTTATCCTCCAACACTAATGAAGGTGATCTATTGACCAGGTAACATGTAGTCTCCACCACCTCTGCGTAGAATTCATGTCCTAACCCGACACCACTGAGCATGCTTCTTGCCTTCTCCATCAACATCTTGTTCATTCTTTATGTAACTCTATTTTTCTACGTTGTGTATGGAGTAGTCTTCTAACGTGTTATACCACACTTTTTACACAACTCTTCAAATTCCTTATTACAGAACTCTCCACCATTATCTGTCCTTAGCACCTTTATCTTCTCCTTTATCTGGTTTTCCACCAGAGCCTTAAATTCTTTAAAACTATCAAAGACTTCAGATTTCTTCCCGAGGAAATATATCCATATATTTCTTGAGAAGTCATCTATAAATGATATATATCACACAGACTTACCCATTGATGGAATTGACCCAAGTCCAAACACATCATTGTCCACAAGCTCTAATAACCCTTTCTCCCTCTTAGCAGCAGAGGGGAAACTCACCATATTCTTCTTCCCATATACAAAATGTTCACAGAAATTGAAATCCAGAGAGAAATTAGACATACGTTCTACCATATCATTACCATGAATTATTTGAAGGCCCTTCTCTCCAATATGTCCAAGCCTTTGATGCCTTAGCATGGTCTTTCCTCCAGAAACCACTAAATTTTCTTCTCCACTTTCAGGAACCACAGAACTGTTGCACCTATGAATAATAGTGCTACCCAAAAGCTTGTACAGAGTTCCAAGCTTAACTCCCTGCATCAATACCAGTGCTCCTTGAACCATCTTGCAGGTATCTCTCTCGAATGTTTTTTTTACACTTGCACCATCCATCTTGCTTACAGAAATCAAATTTCTAGCCAATGCAAGACTATGCAGAACACCCGGAAGTGTTCCAATCCTTCCACCTTGTAACTTCAGCGTGAAATTTTTGCGTCCGAAAATTATAGCCTTTCTTCCATCCCATAAGAAGACATCACCACCATCATATTTCTCATACTCTTAGAACCACTCCCTGTGGGGAGTGAAGTGAAAGGATGCACTGAGTCAATAAACCATGCCTCATCATCTACATGTGTACTTGAAGAAGAAGCCAAATACATATCTCCACCTTCATCTGAGGTGGTTTTTGCCTCTGTAAAAGGAGAATCATCAGATCCATTTCCTCTCATAGGAGCTTTAGATCTACATTCCTTTTTGAAGTGTCCTTCCTTTTCACATTTCCATCACCCCTTTATAGGTTTTCCTAGAAATTTAGATCTCCCTCTAGATTTAGATCTCCCACTCGAGGACTTATTTTTGTTTTTTTTTTTTTTTTTCCTGGGACCATCCTTGTATAAACAAGGAATCACCATTATGGACCTCTATATTTTTCTGTCTCATCTCCTCTAACAACAAGGATGAGACTATTTCATCAAACTGCAAGGTAGTTGTATTGCTACCTATTACAACAACTAGACTATCCCACGAATCTTGTAGAGAACAAAACAAACTGATGCATTATCTTCATTTGAAATTTGAATATCAACAGATAACAACTGACTTACCACATTATTAAAGGCATTCATATGCTATGTCACCAAGTCTCCATCCTTCGTCCTCAGGTTATACAACGCTTTCCATAGGAACATTTTATTCACCAGAGACTTAGATTGGTAACAAATCCCTAACTTGTCCCACAAAGCCTTTGTCGAAGCTTCCCCTGACACATTCAACAATACTGAATCTGAGATACACAACCGTATTTTTCTCTTTGCATTTTGATCCAACTTCTTCCAGTCTTCATCAGACATTGTCGTTGGTTTAGTACCTAGATCTACCGCAATCCATTGATCTTTATCCACCAGCAAATCCTCCATCTTGATTTTCCACAACTCAAAACTCCAACCATTAAATTTCTCGATCTCTATCTTTCCAATGTTCTCCATCTTCTTTCACCGCAAGAATTGATCTCACAGATCTCCCATTGAACAGGGTTTAGCACAGGCCCAAGCAAAACCCCTCAGCAACAAAGGCATCCCCTTGAAGCCGAAACAACTCTGATACCAAATTTAGGTTTTAAACCTGTACAGAAATTACCTACAAAAGAATTCTTAAAAACAAAAAATAAAAAATGGTGAGAGCATAAAACACAAAACATATATACACGAATATTTTCCCCTAGATCCCAAAACCGAGACTACCAAATTGATTTTTTCATTATATTCCTTTCAATGTTACAATACATATATATATATACATGTCGAAGCATCTATAAACCCCAATCCATTAACCCTGGATTAGAACATAACCGTAGTTCCCTTGACCGGATCTACAAAATACCATGAGCGGAAAACTATCATGGCCAAAACTATGTGCGAAATCCATGCACAAAACCATAGGTAGGTACGCCCACCTAATATAGGGTCCAAAAAGAATTTCCGGGCACCCTGTGCAGAGGGGCGGTATGAAGGGGGGCCTCGCCACCTCCCATTTAACCCCATAGCTTTGTGCCTGGGGCTATTCGTGGAAATAATATAACACACACCTAACAAGTAAAGAAAATTGGTTAGTAATGATGATGTGTGCAAGGTGAATAGACCACATACAAAGTGTTTGAATTGCAAGTATGTGGATATGTGGTTCACGATCCTTTAATATAATTCTTGTAAGTACATTATGTGATCTTTGTTCATTGCAAAAGAAAGTATGTATAGATAATGGGTCACTTACTTTTCCAAATTATGCTATATGTGAACATATAGGGAGATGGAAAATTAGTGCTTTGGAAAACGTTATATTTTCATTACCAAATAAATTGAATTGTGTAACTTGATTTAATTAAATCTTCCAAAATAACCATTCAAATATATGTATACTTACCTAAATTAATATGCTCTTAATATTTACTCAAATTATACATGTTGATGTGTGGAACAAATCGGAGTCACATGAAACCACTATAAATTAAGCATATGAACAAATAAATTTCATCAAACCAAGTCAATGAAATAGCTAAAATTTGTTGTTTATGCATAAATCATGATTCAACTTCAAGGGTGCCACAATTAAGAACACCCAATAGAGGAATCATCATGTAAAGGATAAGAAATTTCCATATTAGTTGAAGGTATGCAATTTGTAAAATATTTTCACTTAAAGTTTATTTTACGTTTTAAATATGGACATATGTTAACAATGAAAAATTAATTCATTTATATATAAATTTTAATGATAAAAATAAAAATTATTTTTTATGTTAAATCATGATTATGTTGAACAAAAAAAATAATTAATTATATATAAATTTTAATGATATATTATAATTTAAGTATTTTAAATTGTTGTTTGAAATATGTATTATATAATTATAATGTGTGATTATATATTTCTATAAAAGGTTAATAAAATGCAATATTGATTTTTTTACATTTTTTTTCCAATATCATAATTCAAATTGTTAGTATATTTTAATCTTCTTTATAAAAAATTATTTTATTTAATCAATTATTTCAAGGAAAAGTATCATATTACTAAAAAAAAATGGAATTGCTTTATTCATTTAATAATATAAAAATATATTTTTTAATATTTTAGATTTTTAATATATCTAGCTCCATCTCTCCATTTATCAAGTGAACCATTTAACCTTTTCAAAATTAATTTACTTTTAGCAATAATTTTCATTTTTTCAAGAGATTATATAAATCCTGAACTAAAAGTGATCTCTACAATAAGGATGGTATTATATTTTTGTTTATATATCTCATTCACCAAACATTTGAAATAAAATTCAATGCCAACTAAAAGGGATTGTGAGAAGAGAAGGAAAGATAAAAATAATCTAAAAAGAATAGGTGTTAAGAGAAAATTAGAAAAACTGGAGAGTAGATTGTCAATATACCTATTTCCCATGTAATCTAGTCTCAAAAGCAATAATGTCTCTTCACTCTCCCCCCAACACATGTTTAAGAAATGAAAAAACTTAACCATTTTAGCATATGATTGAAGGGTGTGTGATAAAGGTGATCTATAGTTAGATATAACCCCAAAAGTTTACTACTGAATCTAGGTTTCAAGCTTTGTTTGATTTCACAACAAGTCACATTTACCAAGGGAAGCATTTGACCTTTTTCAAAATTAATTCTTCTTAGCAACAATTTTTCATTTCTTCAAAAGACTATATAAACCCCAAACTAAAAGTGATTCCTACTGTAACAAGGATGGTATTATATTTTTGTTAATATATCTTGTTATGAAAATCCAATGCCAAGTAAAAGGGATTGTGAGAAGAGATTGAAATAGATTTAAGTGATTAAAAAAGAAAAGGTGTTAGGAATAAAATTAGAAGATTTGGAGAGTTTACTAAATAATTCAAACAGAGTGGCTCAAAAATGAGAAGAGGATGAAGATCTAGAAAAGTTGATGAAGAAGATATTGTATAATAATTTGCAAGGTTGTTGAACTAAAGCCTAATATAAAATAAAGTTTAAATTCATATATAGGAAGTCTAAATTCAGAGGGAATTATTACTAACTTAATGACATGGAGAATCTTTTGAATTTAAGAGAATGGAATATTCTTGAAAAAGCAAGCTAGTGATTACCAAATTGAAGGGCCAAGTTTATTTCATGAAAGAAAAAAAATCTATATCTATAAATTTATACAAATTTAATTGTATAAGATAATTTGTGACTAAAAATACATACAATATATAAATACACACTTCATAATACAAGAAGGAACCTACTCAACTAGCTTTTAAGTATGTTCATATTTGAATGCCTACAATAAAATATCAGATTAGTTGGAAAAGCTTTTCTTCTTTAGAAACACCATATCATTTAGCGTTTTAAAGTGTGTAACTAAAATTGCCATAAAACAGTAGTAAGAAGAATTGTCTTAAAGGAATAACTTATCATAACTACAGAAAATTTCACTATTCCAAACAAAAAATGGAAGAAATATTTATAAGGAAACAAAAAGAAATCAAGAGATAGAAATTTTAGTGGATATAGAGAACAAGGAATATGCTTTAAGTTCTTATCAATAATGGATGTATACTGTTATCATTTGTGGTGAAGAGGGGCACAAGTGATTTGAGTGTATTTTTGGGAGAATGGACATGGAAATTTTAGCACAACAATCAAGTAGGGCACAAGGAGGGCTAAAATAATTTAAAAAACTATATGTTTCTACAAGAAACTTTTTATATGCACATGTAAAGATGGATATCCAATGTCTTTTATGTTTTCAATTATTTTCATCAAATCTTGAAAAAAGTTTAAAATAAGGTTCCTCTATTTTACTATTGAACCATATTTTGCAATATATTTCACTATTACATGTTCATAAACAACTAGATGAATTAAATCGACATTAGATTACCATAGTCTAAGAAGATTAACATTGTAAACATTTCTAGCATATCATCAATACAAGCATGCTAATTTATTTCTTTTGCATTTAATATTTATGAATTTTTTGTGGAGCGTTATAGTGACATGAAAAATACACTCAATTTTGGTGCAAACATGAATCTACGCTACACTTTGTATGTCTTTAAAAAAAATCTCTCTTTAAAAAATTCTCACAACATCCATGTGAGGATTGAAAGAAGAAACCTGTGAGGTTTTCAAAGGTAGGCATCATCATTTAGGACTCAAGGAACCATTAAATGTTATACATGATGATGGATTTCATGAAAATTTAATGTTGTTATATGTTTAACAAAGAATGTCTTCTCAACATGCACATTGGAAGGAGGGATACTCTTGCTCCTAGATCTTGACAAAATTTCTCTTTTTTAACTCCTACAAGGATATCAAACATCAATCAAACTAATGTTTATAGGTTTTGGAGCACCTATGTGACAACAATATTTGCTAATCCCTCTTGTAAATAAATTGCCATGAATTGTAATCAATGTAAATAATATATGGAAATGTAGTAGTGTTCTTTGGTCAAATCACATCCTTATTTTTTATGGGTTGTCCCAAACCATTACAATTCGAAGGTGGTTCATAATTTGCACGAATTCAAGTGGTTTCAGAAAATTCCAACAAGCCATGGTTTCAAGTGGTTTTCAATTATTTGCATGGTTTTAAGTGGTTTTCTTTAGTTGTTGTTACATCTCAATTTTTAACTACATGGTATTACTTTCAATGTTTATTTCATCTTAGTTCTATTGTTTCATTCTCCATTTTTTTCCTTTTTTCAATCATATTTCCTAATGCATACAATATGGTGTAGGTAATATGGTAATATGAGAAATGAGAACTTGAATTATGATGAGCCTCATCATTAGGTAATTATATGGGCCTTAATTGGCCTTAATTCACCTCCTAGCTTAGTCAAACCAACTATTCTCATAACTTATTGCATACTTTTGATCATATATTGTTTATGAGATGAGTTAGAGTTGGATATTTTGCTTTGTGGTCTAATGTGCATTTAATCAGGAATAAAGGATAAAAGCAAGGAAAATGCAAGAATAATGGGTAAAAGCAAGGAGTTGTGGCAAAGACCTTGGTAAAAACTCGAATGGGACAATGGAGAGGAATTATAGGAGGTAAATCTTCCTAATTTACTACCACTCCATTCGAATATTCCTCCATCAGCTCAGAGTTCAAACAACCAAATCATGGGACAAGAAGACAACCAAGCAAGTGAAAGTGACAAAAACCAGTTTATCTTAAGTGGGGAGCCAAGCAGCCCTAATTTGAAGGATGTCATTGTAGACTTCAGATGTATAAGTAGAGAGGCTTAGGACCTCAGTAGAATTTGGGATTTTTATTGTAAAACTCTACTATGTTTCTGAGCTGCAAGACTTGTGACAGTTTGTTATGTAATCCATGGTTTTTATAATAGAGATGAGTTATGTTTTGAGCCAAAACCGAGTTAACTCAGAGGGTTGAAGCTCTTGGGTTAGGGCCCAACCCGAGAAGCCAAAGCTCCTCTTTATTGTACATGTATGCTAGCATAGATTTCTGGTTTTGTTCATTTGCTTAAGTACCTGCATTTTCATTACAACAGTATAGCGTAGATGATTTATGGTTTTTCTGTTCATTTTTTTAAGTAGTTGCATTCTGCTTATAGTAGTGTAGAGTAGATCAGTTGTGATTTTGTTTACTTCCA
This sequence comes from Pinus taeda, assembly GCA_000404065.3. Classification (NCBI taxonomy): domain Eukaryota; kingdom Viridiplantae; phylum Streptophyta; class Pinopsida; order Pinales; family Pinaceae; genus Pinus; species Pinus taeda. The sequence continues at coordinate 21,074 of APFE031428371.1, forward strand.
TTTGTGCCTTCTTTCAGTTCACAAGTTAACTAGGAGAAAAGGATCACCATAAGGTTGTCCGCAGGTGTCTCAGCCTCACCTCCTCCCTCTGGGACCATGAAGTGAGGAAGAGACCCTTTAGCAACCCCAAAAACATAGGTTTATGGTTCTCGCATGAGTTATGGAGTTTGTTGCTTGATGTAGTTACTTGTTCAACCACACTAGTTTTTTTATCGTTTTCATTTGAAACCTCCTTCAGCATGTTCTTCATTCATCGTTTCCTCACCATCCGATCCACAACAAACCTGACCAATCACCGTTTTATTCATTAGTTTACCCAACGACCATCGCGCGAAGTCTTCCACCTACTTTATGCACTCTATTCTCCATTGTCGATCTGTCTCTCGATCCAACAGATATTGCATCACCTCAATACTTTACGTGCCCCAATCTCCACCATCAATCTGTCTAGCTTAATCCGACGACTATCGTGCAATCTCACACGGATTCTTACACGACCATTATCCATCCGAGAGCACACGAAAAAAGTAGTTTTCTCGTGCTATGTGTCACCCAGTTAGGCTAATCGCATAAAATTTCATAATACAACTTACAACTTTGAGCATGCGTGATAAACTACTTACCGCCTTCGAAACCCGCTCCATCATTTCCACACGTTTTTTCCCGTGATACAATCTCCAACGTCCATCTTCCAATTAACCCTGTTCGTTCATCTATTCACCAAACCACCCATGATAAGATCTTCGTCGTGCATCTTGTTCGCAAACCCTATTTTTTCATCTATTCACTTAATTCCTTGCTATAAGATCTCTTTCATCCATCTTCTGTTCGTTGATCGATCCAATGGTCCCTATGCACTACTACGTCCTTACATCCTCCTTTGACCAATTTCGATCTTCGACTGCTCTTCTGCTTGAAAACATATTTAGTTTAGTTCCTTTTCTTACACCTTAGTATAGTTTAATGCTCTTTACCTCTGCAACTTAGATAGAAGCATTAGGTTAGTGTTGATTTAGCAATTCTATTTAGAATAGTTGTTTAGATGGTTAGTTAGGTTATGGTGTGGTTTAGCATTGCATGTTGTTTTATTCATTACTGCAGTAGAGTATCTCTCTCTTAGAATAGATTTTCTCTTCTTCCATCAAAGAATTAAGCTTCTTTTGGCCCTATAGAAGTGTGGCTTGAAACCTCTGGGTCTCTTGCCAAATGAGCAATGACAACAGGCAGGGCCTTCACTTTTACTTGTGCATATAGCACTATCACCTCTAAGTTTGTACGAACCCTGGGTTGATAAGTAAAGCTAGTAGCCCTGGGAGTTGCAACATTCTTGTTGCAATACCTAGGCTCATCACTTTTTGGCGTCGTTGCCAGGGAGGTGTCTAAGTAGAATGTGATTACTGCTTTATTCTATTTTCTAGTCTTCAATTTTCTTACATTAGTTTATTTCTGCAAAAGTAATCTAGTATCTTCCTTTCTTTCATTTGTCATTATCTGCTTTCCTTTCCATTCTGCAAGAAGAATTTCAATTCGGCAAGTAGTCTTTTTCTATCAGTAGTTTTCATTCAATCAACAATTTCATTTATGAAAAGTACTTTCTAGCCTTAAAGAAAATCTTACAAAAACCAACCCAAAAACATTTCCTTTCATGTCTCGTAGGAATAGGGACAATTCAGGGAAATTCTTGTCAATTACCCCCATTGCATCCAACAGTCAACCTTCTCTCCTTCGGTGACTGTGAACTGTAAGAACCTTTAGGTGAGCAACCTTACATATTTGAAGAACCTACAGGGGGAGAAGAAGAGGAAGAACCCATTCCTACTAAACCAATGGCTGAAAACCGAAATGACAGAGGAAATAGAGAGGGAATTGATGGTCCCTTCCCCATCAGGGAGACCAATGGGGACACTAAGATGAAGAATATAAGCCCCTATGCTCTACCTCATTTCCACGACCTGACCACAGAGGACCCTGACGCTTTCCTATTTGAGTTTGTTGTTATATGCTGAACCTATGACTATACAGATGATGAGCAAAAGTTAAAAGTGTTCCCATCTACCCTCAAGGATGCAACATTGCGATGGTTCATGGGTTTACCTGGAGAGAGCATCACAACTTGGGCTCAAATGCAATAGGATTTTAACAACAAATATAGGGACTATTGTAGGTCAAAGGATACTATAGAAGAGATTTTCAGGATGCCCATAGGCCAGGATGAAACCCTATAAGGCTATGAAGAAAGATTACAGCTCAGTTTCAAAAGGGTCAGGTGCACACTTGAGCCTGAGTCACTAAATTTGGTCCTGCTTAGACTAAGGGATGATCTTCTAGATACATTACACATGTTAGTAGGAGGAGATATCTACCAATTACCTTATGAGGATATCAAGACTGTCTTTAGAAACCATTCTAGGGTAGCCAAGAAAAAGGGTAGGGGTAGTCAACATATGGCCAATACATCATCCTCCAACTCATCCATCGAGGGTGAAATTGGAAATATGCTGGAAGATTCCAAAAGTGATATGCTGCAAACCCTTGCCTTGCAATTGGACACCATGAACATCAAAAGGAAGCAAGAGGAATCAGAAAGGGCCTTGGCCATCTTTTGTCCTAGATGCACCAGGAGGCATCCTAGGAACGAATGTCCATTGAACTGTATTAATATTTACTCAATATGTGAAGAAAACCACTCCATAGACAAGTGCCCTTCTTTACCTAGACTCAAAGTTGTATATCATGGAGCTGAAGGGGCCACTAAGCAACTTTTCTACATCAACCAAAGGAGACCTCCTGGGCCTAGACCATACCAGCAGGGTATGCAAGGGTCATCCCATGCATATTACAACCCCAACCAAACCACAATGATACCTTCTTGGGGACCCCCTGCTCATCCTTCCTGGTCTACACCCCCTCCTTGGTCCTATGCATCTCAGTATCATTTCCAGCCAGCCAACAAGTCATTTCAACCTTATGTTCATTCACAACATCAGTGGAATACCCCACTCCAGGGGTGGAAGCCCCAATTCAACAATGTTCCAAACCTATTGCCTCCACCACCTACCCAACCACAACTCCTGCACTCTTCTCCACCTAAGAAACCCCAGATGCCTGCCCAGCCAAATCTAAACCCAAACAATAGGCAGGCTCAACAAGTATACAGTGGAGAGACATCATACGTAGCTTATGTTGTAGAAATCCAGGAGACCAACCTACGAACTGGGAGAATTATCCCCAATAACCAACCTCCCTCTCCACATAGGGAGGTTGAGGGAGAAAGAGAGGAAAGCAACCTTAAATTAAATCCACCCTTTCCTGAGAGATTAACTTAAACACTCCAGCCTACCCCAGAATAAACTGAACTTTTGGGAGAATTTAAAAATCTGTGTGTAAATATTCCCCTTCCCCAGGAAATCAAAGATGTTCCCATTTACAATAAGTTGCTTAAGGAGAAGTTATTCAAGCATCCAAGAAGAAGAAAAAGGGATGCCCCTACCATTAATGTCATTGGGAAATTGTATGACTTAATGTTGGGGCAGGCAATATGTCCAAAATATTTGGAGCCTAGAAGCCCTGTAGTAGATGTGCACATCAATGGCACCATTGTCCCACACACTCTGATTGATCTTGGGGCTGTCATTAATGTGATGACCAAGGACACCATGCTCAAGCTCAACCTCCAAGGGTCATTGAGGAACACCACAACAGTTCTGCAACTTACATACCATTCCAAAGTCACCCCTGAGGGAATTGTGGAGGATGTGATGGCCTCCATTGACTCCTGGGAGTACCCTGCAGATTTTCTAGTTCTCGAGCCTAACACTAAGCTTATTGATTACCCTCTCATCCTTGGGAAGCCATGGTTAGCCACAGCTAAAGCTTACATTAGTTGCAGCGCTGGGAATATGACCGTCAAGAATGGGCATATGTCCAAACAGTTAGTCCTATACCCTCCTGCTCAACCTACCCTAAAGCATGATTTACCTTTATGGTTGGAGGAGGAGGAAGAAGATGAGGTTTATTCTGCCCAAATTTATGCTTTGGAAGCAACCATAAGAGGAGGACAACAAGATGAGGATGACTTAATTGAACACCTGCTCCAAATTCCAACTCCTAGTTCATTACCATTAGAAGAAGAGGTAAGGGAAACCCAGAACGATCATCTGATTGACTTATGCTTGGCCGATTCCAACCCACTCTGTGTCAAAACCAAAGAATTTGGCCCAGAGAAAACTTTGAAAATTAATCCATCTCTTTCTACTTTAGAAGATGAAAATCTATGCGACATGTTGAGAGAAAACCTAGAAGCCTTCGCTTGGAGTTACAAGGAAATGAAGGGAGTACACCCCTTAGTGTGTACTCACCACATATGCATCAAAGAAGGTTGCAATCCAATCAGGAAACCACAAAGGAAGATGAATCTATCTCTTAAAGACATAGTCAAAGAAGAACTTCCAAAACTGCTAGATGTAGGATTCATTTACCCTACCTCAGATAGTGAGTGAGTCTCTCCTTTAGTGTTAGTTCCCAAAAAAAATGGTAAGTGGAGGATTTGTGTTGATTACAGGGAGTTGAAAAAAGCCACAAAGAAGGATCATTTTCCCCTCCCTTCATTGACTTAGTGCTAGATGGCTTAGCAGGGAAGAAGTTTTTTTCATTCCTAGATGGATTCAATGGGTACAACCAAATCCAAATTTGCCCAGAAGACCGAGATAAGACCACATTCACCTGTTCTTGGGGTACTTTTGCCTATAGGGTCCTTCCTTTTGGCCTATGTAATGCTCCTGCCACCTTCCAGAGAGTAGTCTTGAGTACTTTTGTTGAATTAGTACATGATGTTGTGGGAATCTATATGAATGATTTTACACCTTATGGTTGTGATTTCCAAGAAGAGACTGTGCTAGGTCATTCATTATCTTAGCAAGGACTACAGGTGGACCAAAACAAAATAGCAATCATCCAAAGAGTCCCACCTCCACAAAAGCAACGATATGTCAAGAGTTTCTTAGGGTTAGTTGGATAGTACCAAAGGTTCATAAAGGACTTCAACAAGTTGGCCTCTCCTTTGTTTAGGTTGTTGGCCAAAGATTTTGAGTTTATATGGTCAAAACGTTGTTAAGATGCCTTAGACATTCTAAAGGGTACGTTAACCATTGTATCAATTCTTCGAGGCCCAAACTGGGCCCTTCCTTTTCATATTCATGATGATGCCTCACACAAAGCCATAGGAGCAGCCTTTGGTCAGGAAGAGGAGAAATTGCCTTATGCCATCTATTTTACCAGTAAGAACCTGTCAAAGGCTGAGCTAAATTATACTGACTGAAAAGGAACTCATGGCTGTTGTACATTCATTAAACAAATTTAGGCATTACATTACAGGCTATCAAACATTTGTGCATACTGACCATGCTGCAATCAAATATTTAATGAAAAACCAGAGGTAAATGATAGAATTATAAGATGATTGCATTTATTACGACATTTTGATCTAACTATTGTTAATAAGCCTCGTAAGGAAAATGTTGTTGCAAATTTTCTATCTAGGATGAATCTGCCAAAAAGTGAATAAGGGATGGTGGATGACCAGTTACCAAATGAGAATTTGTTTCCTATTTCAGTTCTCTCCAGATGGTTTGCTGATATAGCAAATTATTTGGTATCAGCACAGTTTCCACCAAACTTGCCCCCCAAAGAAAAGAGCAAGATAGTCAGGAAAAGTGCCCCCTTCACCTAGATTGGGGGCAATCTGTTCAAACCTGGCCCGGATCAAATATTGAGAAAGTGTGTAAGGGAAGAGGACGTCTTTGACATCCTTCTGACCTGCCATGATGGGCCTTGTGGAGGTCACCTTCAGTAAAGAGGACAACATTCAAAGTGTTGCAAGCAAGCTATTATTGGCCTACTCTTCATCAGGATGTGAAAAAGTACATTAGTCAGTGTGATCGGTGCCAGAGGATGGGAAATCCTACTCCAAGAGATGAAATGCCCCTACAACCTCAAGTGACTTTTGAGCCATTTGACAAGTGGGGCATAGACTTCATTAGGCCTATCAACCCTCCTTCAAAGCAAAAGTAGTACATTATTGTGTGCACTGATTATTTGACTAAGTGGGATGAAACCAAGGTGATTAAGGAAGCAATAGAAGAGAAGGTGGTTGAGTTCCTAAGGGAGAATGTATTCTACAAATTTGGGTACCCTAGAGAGCTAGTCACAGACCAAGGTAGGTGGTTTACCTCCAACATGATTGAAGAACAACGGTCACAAAATCAAGCACAGGACCTCCACTCCTTATCATCCACAAGATAACGGGGAAGTGGAGGTGACCAACAGGTCACTGGAGAACATCTTAACCAAGGTAGTGAGCAACAGCAGGAAGGATTGGGCAGAGAGACTAGTTGAGGCCACCTGGGCATATAATACAACATGGAATACCACCACTGGATTTACACCCTTAGAGTTGTTCTATGGGAAAAAGGCTTTGATTTCCATTTCATTTGAATATAACACATTGAGGATGGCAACCCAACTAGATTTGGATCTCATTCATGCACAGAAAGAAATACTTTTCCATTTAAATGGCTTGGATGAATTCAAAATTCAAGCTCTCCTACACACAGAGATAGTTTAGCTTCAGAGGAAGATATGGTATGACAAAGATATTAAGGAGAAGCAATTTCAAGAGGGATACTGGGCATTGTTATATGATTCTAGGTATAAAGACTTCAAGGGCAAGCTAGGGACAAGATGGCTCAGACCTTATGTGGTGGAAAGATGCCATGACAATGGTTCAGTGCAAATCAGAACTATAGATGAAGAAACCATTCCATTGCTAGTTAATGGACACCAATTGAAAATGTACAAGAGGCCTTTATCAAAACAAGAGTTCATTGACAATATCAATAAGACAGTAATGACGATGGAGCAAGTTCCAGCGCCTCTCTCATCAGGTCACTGAAAAAGAGAAAAAATAATAAGGATTCAGGTGAAAACCTCCACGAGGCACCTGAGTCCCATATTTGGGTTGAAAACCTCGTGAGGTGGCCCAAGGATGAGAAAAATGAAAAGGATAAGAAGATACCTGGGTGAAAACCTTCCTGGAGGCACCCAGGGCAAATATCTAGGGTGAAAACCTCTCTGAGGCAACCTAGGTGTTTTTCAAAAAAAAATTAATAATAATAAAATAAAAAAGAGAAAAAAAACATAATTGTTATTCGCAGGTGGGTGAGAAAGATAATCAAGGAGAAAAGAGAAGATCCAAAGGGAACCCTACCTCACTTATATTCATCTCCTCCACTCCTTACCATGCATCCCTCCATTAATTCCATTGTTTTTTTACTTCATTGCTTCAATTTAAGGTGAAGATTGTGTTTTCTACAAGATCCCCTGAATGGTAGATTGGTTAGGTCCCCAAAATTCATTCTAGACATGCTCTAACCCCTCACCTCATCCATTACCATCATCCCTGCATCCACACACACTCCTACTCCCTCTATCCATTCATTGCAACATCCTCACAGCCCTAGCCAGCAACAGGACATCAGCTACAGGACATCCTGTAGGAAATCCTGTGGCAACCTAGCCCTCAGAATATCAATCATCAACTACAGGTTCTTCACTAGGATGATCCAGGAGCTCCGCAGCAGCAGTAGTAGCATCAAATCTCTAGTCTCAGAGACCTGCAAAGCTAATAAAACATCAGTAGACAACAGAGGAGGAAGAAGAATGACCATGTAGAAAATGAACAATGCAGCACCTCTGATACTCGACAAACTGCAGCGAGGCATCGAGACCACAGGTAAGTATCCCACTCACTCACTCATATGCATCAATTGATCAAAAGTTGTAAAGGTTACAAGGTAGTTAGTTTGTAAGTGAAAAGGTGGCCAGTTAAATTGACCACCTTCATTCAGTCATCACATACAAAGCAAGGTGTCATCTCACACATGGTTGCAGTGAACTCAAAGAACAGAGGAGGGGTAGGGAAAGAAGTGGTTAACTATGGATTTAACAACTGTGGGAGCTGATTACAAGGAGTGCAAATGATGAAGTGGTATAAATGGAAACAAAACATCGTCTACATGCATTCATGCATTCCACCTTCTTCAAAATCCCTCACTCAAGTAGCTCTCATAACTTTGGCCACCCACTAGAAGCAAGGATCCATCGCTCTGCAAGATAATTCCTACAAGAACAGTCTACAAGATACACAAAGGTGGTATGAAGGATAGGCAGAGAGGGTTCAAGTGGGAATATCAAGAGAATTGTCCACTGCCACCATTCTAAAGAGGTAGGATCTAAAAATCCATCCCCATTTACAAGAAAATGAACTAGAAGCCCTCTAAAAAGCTAGTGGATTACATACACAGGAAACTCTATTTTCTCAAGAATTTGCTCATTCCCTCACTCCACACAGCAGAATCCATGCCATTGTTATAGTTAGAGGGCTCACTATAGATCTCACCCCAGAGTTCATCAATAGGGTCACCACACTTCCCCTAGGAATTGCATGGAGAAAAGAATACAAAGCAGACAATCAGGTGGCAAAAAGGAAATTATTTTTAGAAGGTGAAGAACCCACTAAGGATAAAAATGGAGTAAGGAGGGACAGTCTGCCATGCCCATGGAGTAAGGTAGGCTACTATCTCTTCAAATATATCTCATATGAGGATATATATAGTGTTGTTTATGGCTACCATTTTAGGATGCTTGAAGAATTAAGACTTGGGGTAGAAACACCAGTTCACCAAAGACTCAGCATACCGTATTTCTTGATGCAATCACTCATAGATTCCAACAACATGGCTGTCACAGAAAAAATATTTGGGATCCTAATGCAGAGCTAGGATATCTACAATTAATGGCTTGGGCATCATCGATGAACCATGAGAAGTCGAGGGCTGCAAAGATGAAAAGAATATTGGCCAGAGAGAAAAATGAACCTCTTTTCATCAAAGATGAACAATCAAATCCCATGGCCTTAATCAACACCCATAATCTAATTGTAAATGATACTCAGCTGGCACCTAGATATCTTGCTACCCAAGAGGAAGCAATTTCACATTTTGAGGATATGTTTAGGCTGCTAAGAGATGATAATATATATGCATGCTAAAGGAGATGGAAAAAACTGCCACACAACTTGAAGGTCATCGAATATCACTCCCCTCAAAGGTTGAGAGAGGCACTCAACAGGACACCTATGTATAAGCAATCAATTTAAAGGTTGAAGTTCAATTAAATAGGCCTAAAACTTAGTCAACCACTACTCCTAGGGATGCTAGAAGGAAGAAAAGAAGAAGAGGAAAAGAGACAGTGGGAAGAAGTAGAAATGAAAGCAGGCTTCAATGAACAAGAAGAAGAGACCATAGCTGAAGCATGGGATGTCAAAGAGGCTACCAAATCCATGAAGGACATGGACATTGACTAATTTGTTTAGAGGATGAGCAACACTTTCATTAGGGGGGTGATGATGAGCCTCATCATTGGGTAATTGTATGGGCCTTAATTGGCCTTAATTCACCTCCTAGCTTAGTCAAACCAACTATTCTTATAACTTATTGTGTACTTTTTATCATATTTTGTTTATGAGATGAGTTAGAGTTGGATATTTTTGCTTTGTGGTCTAATGTGCATTTAATGTAGGAATAAAGGATAGAAGCAAGGCAAATGCAGGAATAAAGGGTAAAAGCAAGGAGTTGTGGCAAAGACCTTGGTAAAAACTCGAATGGGACAAGGGAGAGGAATTATAGGAGGTAAATCCTCCTCATTTACTACCACTCCATTCGAATATTCCTCCATTAACTCAGGGTGCAAACAGCCAAATCATGGGACTAGAAGACAACTAAGCAAGTGAAAGTGACAAAAACCAGTTTATCTTAAGTGGGGAGCTGAGCAGCCCTAATTTGAAGGAAGTCATTGTAGACTTCAAATGTATAAGTAGAGAGGCTTAGGACCTTAGTAGGATTCGGGATTTTTATTGTAAAACTCTACTCTATTTCTAAGTTGCAAGACTTGTGACAGTTTTTTATGTAATCCATAGCTTTTATAATAGAAATTAGTTTTGTTTTGAGCCATCATTGAGTTAACTCAGAGGGCTGAAGCTCTTGGGTTAGGGCCCAACCTGAGCAGCCAAAGCTCCTCTTTATTGTACATGTATGCTAGCATAGATTTTTGGTTCTATTCATTTTCTTAAGTAGTTGTATTTTCATTACAACAGTATAACGTAGATGATTTATGGTTTTTTTGTTCATTTTCTTTAGTAGATGCATTCCGCTTACAGTAGTGTAGAGCAGATAGGTTGTGCTTTCATTTACTTCCATTTGTGCCTTATTTCAGTTTATAGGTTATCTAGGAGAAAAGGATCACCATAAGGTTGTCTGCAAGTGTCTCAGCCTCACCTCCTCCCTCTAGGACCATGAAGTGAGGAAGAGACCCTTCAACAACCCCAAAAACATAGGTTTCTGGTTCTCGCATGAGCTATGGAGTTTGTTGTTTGATGTAGTTACTTGTTCACCCTCACTGGTTTTTATGTCGTTTTCATTTGAAACCTCCTTTAGCACATTCTTCATGCATCATTTCCTTACCGTCCAATCCACAACAAACCTGACCAATCACCATCTGATTCATTAGTTTACCCAACCGCCATTGTGCGCGAAATCTTCCACCTAATTTATGCACTCTAATCTCCATCGTTGATTTGTCTCTTGATCCAATGGCTATCACATCACCTCAATACTTTATGTGCCCCAATCTCCACCGTCAATCTTTCTAGCCTGATCCAACAGCTATCACGCAATCTCGCGCGGATTCTCGCACGACCATTATCCGCCCGAGAGCACGGGAGAAAAGTGGTTTTCCCATGCTATGTGTCACCCAGTTAGGCTAATCGCGTAAAATTTTAGAATACATCTTACAACTTTGAGGGTGTGCGATAAACCACTTACCGCCTTTGAAACCCACTCCATCATTTCCACATGTTTTTTCCCGTGATACGATCTCCACCGTCCCTCTTCTGGTTAACCCTATTCGTTCATCTATTCACCAAACCACCTGCGATAAGATCTCTGTCGTTCATCCTATTCATTAACCCTGTTCGTTCATATATTCACTTAATTCCTTGTGATAAGATCTTTGTCATCCATCTTTTGTTCGTTGATCGATCCAACGGTCTCTATGTACTACTATGTCCTTACGTCCTCCGTTCACTAATTTCGATCTCCGACTGCTCTTCCGCTTGAAAAGAGATTTAGTTTAGTTCATTTTCTTACACCTTAGTATAGTTTAATGCTCTTTACCTTTGGAACTTAGATAGCAGCATTAAGTTAGTGTTGATTTAGAAATTTTGTTTAGCATAGCTGTTTAGATGGTTAGTTAGGTTATGGTGTGGTTTAGCATTACATGTTGTTTTCTTCATTACTGCAGTATAGTAGTTCTCTCTTAGAATAGATTTGTTCTTCTTCCATCAAAGAATTAAGCTTCTTCTAACCCTATAGAAGTCTGGCTTGGAACCCCTGAGGTCTCTTGCCAGATGAGCAGTGACAATGGGCAGGATCTTCACTTTTACTTGTGCATATAACACTATCACCTCCAAGTTTGTACAAACCCCAGGTTGATAAGTAAAGCTGGTAGCCCTGGGAGTTGCAACATTCTTGTTGCAATACCTAGGCTCATCAAATTAATTTTATTTGCATGAATTTCTTGAATTGCATGATCTTCTTGTTCTCTCAATGTTTTTCATCTTTTTCTCATCCTTTCTTTAGATTTTTCTCTCATTTCCTCTATGCTTAGCAATTTCTTTCTTTTTCGAGATCGAAATCTCCAATTTCTCATAATTGTTGTTAATTCTTGTGTAATTTCCATGTTCTGATATTTTTCTATGAATAAATGTTTGTTGTTATTTTTCATGCATTCAAATTTTAATTGTTTTCTTTTTCTAGGATTGACAGCAGGAGCTCGATCAAGCTCCTAGTCCGTAGCATTTAACATCAATGCCGCTAATAAAATTTGGAGTGTGGTTACCTTTTAAATGGCTTGATCAAGCTATATAGCTCGATCAAGCTACTGGTTAACCATGTTCATGGATCAATTGAGGGTTTCTTTAACCCTCGATCAAACTATTTGAATTTAGAACTCAAGTGATCGATCAAGTGTTTTAAGTGCTTGATCGAGCTACTGAGATCCTAAAAATCATAGTTTTAGCACCCCTTTTGCATATTTATCTGCAACACCATTTTCCACCCTAATGGATTTAGGGAAAAATGTGTCCTTAAATGGCAGAGTTAATCATGTTGGATTCGTGAAAGAATCTTCTATCCAATGGCATATGATTTTGACACTTTCGAATTCATATGATATTTTCCATGTAATTTATTTTAAAGATAATGCTTGAATTTTTTTTGGATAGTTTCAAGGGGCTGAATAAAAAAACAATAACAAAAAATATACACAACAAAAAAATTTCAAAATATACCACTATCTTCGTTTACAAGTCCTCTTCAAAAGGGTACTCTTGGTTTTTCAATTTATTTAAACAGTTGAAAAAAAGCTTATGCGAACACATGTGTCGACAAAATTCAATTGAAATATTACTTTGAACTTCGAAAAATATTAAAAAATACAATTTTGCATAAGAAAATAAAATTTTAAGATGAAAAACTTAGTTCTCTTCGTGTATTAGACTAATTTATGCTACGCAGACACATGCATAACTCTTAAGATGTGAGAAATTTACAGGGACAAGCATTTTATTTAATGGAAAATTGAAAAATTATACGACACTAATTTTTTTTGAAAAAAATATCATTAGGACAACAACATAATTCTCCACAAATTGTATTTTTACTCTACATTTTAGACAAAGTTATGCTACATGAACACATGCATACCTCATAAGATGTGTGAAATTTACAGGGACAAGCATTTCATTTAATGGAAAATTGATAGATTATAGAACACTAAATTTTTTTGAAAAAAATATCATTAGGACAACAACATAATTCCCCACAAATTGTATTTTTACTCTTAATCATGCTTATATGAATTTTTAGGGTTTCAATTTGATAAGAAAAAAAAAAAAACATTTCCACATTTGGCCCAAAAGGGTAACCCATATTCATGCATTCACCCTCTACACACATAATAATAATAATAATAAAATATGAAGAATGGTAGGTGTGAGGAGCTTTGTGTTTCACCTTGAAGGAAGTTTTAAAAAATTCCTTTGAATGGGGTTTGGGTAGGGTGTCAAATAATGAAGTTCGTACAAATGGGACCTAGTTGTTGGTTCCTGTACATACACAAAATAATAACAATAATAATTATAAATTATCATGGTGCTTGGAGGGGGGGGGGGGGGGGTGTTTCTTTTTGTAGGTAGTCTCAAGAGATGATGCTTGCATCTTTTTGTCTTTCTGGTTGATGGCTTTTCATATTGACATTTTTCATCTCTCTCTGACTCCGCCTACGACCAAGTATTTTTTGGCCCACTTTCCCAGTGGTTTTTTCCTTCTCTAGAGAGATACTTTTCCAACAATCTATTTTTCAGTGATATTTGCACCTTTTTCAGACTCGCCATTATGATGGAGGATGAAGTTGATTATGAATTGGATTCTCCATAACAGGGAAAATTTTCAACACTAGAGCCAAAATTATTGCAAACAATTCTCAAGCACCAGATGTCAATGTTGCAGAGACTGAAGCCTGTGATGCAAGTTATCTATCTAATCAGCTTATCTATGTCATTATTGTAGATCAGTTCCCGCATAATCTGGTTTAGAGTCGAATCCAAGCTCATACCCAAAGGAAAACATCCTCCTCTATCGCAGAATCATGGTAAAACATTGAAAGGAAGGAATAAACAAGCGACCATGATGGTTGGTGAGGACGTAAGCCTTTTTTAAGTCCTATACCTAGAGAACAGAGCCCTAGTTGGACACTTTAGTGGTAAAATTGTTCGTGTGATGGCCATAAAATATTGGATGATGGAGCATTAGATCTCCTTATTGGGCAACATCCCTCCATTACATATGTTAGTTAGGGGTTGCTTATACATTTTGATGAAATCCAATAATGAAGTGGATCTTATCATAGAAAAGATTTGGTTTTGGGGAAAATCTATGTTGCATGTTCAAAGATGGATTGTGGACTTCGTCCTGAAAAATCAAATAATATAGGCTTTGCTTCCTAGATTTCTTCTTGTTTTCTAGTCTCATGGGATTTTTGAAACAATAGGAAACAAGATTGGCCATTTTGTAGGTGTGGAGAGTGACTCTTTCTCCAAGAATGATACACGTTTTTCTTGGATTCATATTGAGGTCAATATAAGTGAAAGGTTGTTTGAGGAAATTGAGCTAGTTTACCAGGATAAGCAATGGTATCAGAGGATAGATTATCGAAAGCTTCCCTTCCATTGTTTCATTTGTAGATAAATTGGTCAACTAGCCACCAATTATACATGCAAGCCAAATTGATACAATCCTCCATGTAAGATCTAAATCAAAAAGGTGGAGAAACAAAATTTGCGGCCCTCGAAGCAAAAGTTGAAGGTCGTGGGCCTTGATATATTTCTCAAAAAATCCGTACTCATGGAGTCGAAGATGCTAACAATAATTACATTGCACAGGCCTGTAAAGGTTTCGCACTCACTTTGATGTTATTAAAAAAATGTTCAAGCTCCATCAACATCTCCTCCCCTAGCCCCCATAGCTTCAACCTCCCACCCCCCCACCCACCCCTTATCTCCCCCACAACAAAATATGTCGAATCAGGAGACCATATCCCTATTATCTCATACTTTTCCTCCATGGTATATTTTTCTTCCTCTCCTATGTTGGATGTAAAGGAGACTTACAGTAACTCCATGTCTAAGTCTCAACTCCCTGAGATCGGAGGGCTTCGTAATTATGATTTACATTCATGACTGAAGGATGAACCTTCATCTCAAGGTGGTTTAGCCTCGGATTGTTTGAAGGTTGGCCAGGTGAGAAAAAAATCCCATATTCTGAAATCATAGACTCGTGCGAAGGAATAAATTATGGCGGGTAGGAAAAACACCATTGTAAGGGTTCTTAGAGATTAGAAAGTCCATGGAAAGACTAAGAATTGATTGTTCTATCATTGAATTTTAGGGGGTTTGGGGGTGCCCTCAAAATGCTCCTCTCAATCCATAAACCATACATGAATTTGTTACAAGAAACTATGTCAAACAAGGACAAAGTTAAAGTCATCATGGAGCCATGGCTCAAGGGCTATTCCTTTTGCACCCTTAATGCATCAAGATTATCAAGAGGTTTTTTATTTGCATGGAGTTCTTGCTTGCATGCTATATCAAATTTTTATGGTGATAATATAATTTACGTCGATCTTGAGATTAAAGAACTCAATATTACATGGAGGGTTGCAAATATATATGGCCCTTATAATGATTGTAAATTGTTTTATGAAAATGTGATTGAATCGAATTTTTTTCTGCGTCAACAGATAGTTATGGGCAAGGACCTTAATTTCATGACAAGATTAAATGAGATTTGGAGTAGCAACCCTCAACTAGATCCTTTGGGTCCTTTCTTCTCGAATCTATTTGACTCATTCGGGTTGGTCGATATCAAACCTTTGAAATTGGTTACCACCTAGAAGAATTCAAGAGTGGCAGACAATGTTGTTTCAAAGAGGATAAATCACTTCCTTTCATCATATTCAATTCTTAAATCCCCCCTTCCCATAAAATCCTTGGTCAAGTTTGGCGATTTTTCAAACCATTGTCTAATTTTTCTCTGCACTGAAGCTCAAGATATAATTCCCACGACCCCATTTAGGTTCAATTACCCCTACCTAAAAGAAGAGGATTTCTTTAAATTGGTAGAGATAAATTGGACAAATATCGACCCAAATTATAATGTATCTTATATGCAACAATTAAAAATATATATATTGTATTTGAAAGACAAAATCAAGGCATGGAGTTATATTTATATAAAGAATCAAAAAGCTTCTTTGTTGGAGACAACATCAAAGATAGATAATATGTATTCATGACAATGACCCAGGTATTTTATCAATTATTGACTTGGATGAGCTTTGCTTCTTGAAGGCTAGAAAGAGAGAAATACTTTCTTAGGATGAGGATATTTAGAACCAAAGAGTCAAGAAACATTGATCTAAATTGTATCATTACATTGTTTTTCATCCATCTCGATGGATTTGGAGTGGAAAAAGTGGAGGAATCAGCTCACGAGACCATTTTTACCAGCGGGACCTAGTTTGGAAAAACAGGGTCTGAAACCTTCCAAGAGAATTTTGAGGCATTAAATGAAGCTTTTTGGGGGTAAAATTTTATATTCTACACACATATACCTTTCCAATGGCGCAAGAATCACGTCAATCAAATTTCGTATGCAAGATTTATGCCACTCAAAATTTGACCTTCCTGTTTTCACACCTATAGTTTGAGAGGATGTCGTGTCAACCTCCATTATTCATGGAAAAGGGGATAGCCATGTGTTTGTGATGTAAAAGACTCTAGAATATATTATTTTGTAACTCTAGCTAAGAGTTGATGTTATAACCACTAGTAGGCTATCGGGTTGTGTTATAATCGAGCCACTAGGAGGAAGAGGCATTCCATTATTTTGAGATTATTTTGTTCCATAGCTGAGAAAAGATATCTAGGAGAGATACGAGGTAGAGCACACAGAGAGGAACTGTGCACTGTAGCAGCCCACGGGCCACAGGCATTACTTCTTTGTACCTACATCCATATTTCCAGACAGAGAAAGAGAGCGAAGCGGCCTCACCTTCCAGTTGGGTTTTCTCCCAAAAGGGTTTCCCAAAGATCATATATTGTGCCTTGTGTGTGTGTGATTATTTTGTCATTCTCTACTTTTCTATATACTTTTCACTCACATGCATGCACTAATTACAGTTCAATCCACAGATCTTAAATTTTAATAAACTGTAATAATGTAGAATTTCTAGATTTTTAATATAATATTATTACATTTGTTGTGACGAACTATCCCGTGGAATATCCACAACAATTTACAGATCAAACATGGATCTGAAGGTGACAACAATACAATTTTTTTCCATTTATTTGCTAATTTTATAAAGAATAAGAATTCCATACAAAAAAAAAAAAAAAATCATTTTGGAGAGATTGTAACTGCTTTCAAAGACATCTCGGAAGTTGGTGTGCACCATTTTAAGAACATTTTCAAGGCTCCTCTTAGAAATCCTATTCTTGAAATGTTAAATGTTCTTAATATATTTCCTCACTTCATTTCATAAGATATGAATGATTCTTTGGAGATGGGCGGTAAATGATTTAGATTTGCATGCAACACTCTTAGGAATACAAACAATATCCTCAGGCCTAATAATTCATTGTTGAATCCTAGATGGGTTTTTAAGAATTTATGAAAGAGGATATGATTCAAGTAATCCGTGAATCACAGACTGGATGTTGTATTCTTGGAGATTTGAATTCAACTTTTATCTACCATTTCAAGAAGAAGAAGGATGCCAAGTCCTTTGATGTTTTTCGCCTAATCTCATGTTGCAATGTCTTTTACAAGGTGGTCACAAAAATCATAAGAAATAGGAAAAAACCCATTCTCATCCAAGTCGTCATAGAGGAGAAATTTGGTTTCCTATAGGAATCTCAAATTCATGATGATGTGGGTCTCGCTCACGAAAATATGCATTCGATCAAGGCTCATAAGACTCCATCCTTCTTAATGAAAATAGATTTAGCAAAAGCTTTGTAACACCCTCCTCCCACACTTACCCAAGTTCACCAATCCACTAGGGTAAATATGTGATGAAGAGTTACTATGATATGACTCAACCTCCTAGGTATAGTTAAGTAAGTGGAATCATCCAACCAAAACTTTATTGACCTCACTCAAGAACTACAGGACCCTCGGAAGTTAAACAACCACTCCAGGTGCCCAGGCCCTAAGAAATAATTCTTTTTCACTGACCTAGACTCGCAGTCACTTGCATAAAAAGGAAATCCAGTGACTGTAAGCGTCTAATAGCATGGATAGCACTACCTCCTAGCAACTACAAACTAAATTACTCAATTTTGTGCATACGACCCCAATATTTGAGCCACTTTTTCAGGGCTAGGATCCAGACCTTTGCCCATAACTTGATATAACTTTCCATAATGATAAAATACATCAAGACAAAGATATATATACAATATTTATTCAAGTACTTGACCTAACCAGGCCCCACCATGATATCCATTTCATCAAACACGTTGAGAACATGTAATATATAGTTTATAAATGCAAATTTGAACATAGGGGTCTCATACTTATCTCAGAATTATCAAGAAGGTTTGATGCCTTCTTTCAATAGTTGCATTATCATCTATTAGATCATACACTCATTGACTATGCATTTACTAATCAAAACATGATGAGAGCTAAAACTAAATTCTATCATAAAACCATGCTTATAACCAGCATATAACCATAATAATATTAATGATAGAACAACCTTAAAATCTGTATAATAACAAGTATATATACTCATGAAACACAAGGACGTATCCAAAAGCCAACCAAGTCAGGGACTTCCACGTACCACTTGGGAATATATTGGGTTGAACCAAACCTTTCTTTCAGCCAATCATCGTCATGTGATATTCCAAGCATGAATGTGGGACTCATAAAAAAACAACCAAGGCTTCCTCAGGATTTAACACATATCCTGTTGTAGTGTTGTTTTAATCAATATTAATTGACTGAGACTGCAACATTAATTTTCAACCTAGGGTAGGTCTTGTTGTTCAATGGAGTTCACATTGTCTATGTCGATACACTTCAGCCAAGCATAAGAAAATACAGAAAATTGTAAAAGATATTGCTAATCTAAATTGTTGAATCAAACCATGCATGTAGACATAAAAACGCACTACAGAATTAGATCACAACTCATAGCTATCAAAGTAAAGGCGCGCCACACAGGAACTAATATCTACTCCAACTGGTTACTACCATTCTGTTGATTAACTCAGTGTAACAACATAATATAAATGAAAACAACAGCGAATGTAATCCACGATCTGTACAACAACAGCGAGAAACCATAAATCAATTAACTAAACTAGAATGTACACTACCTATATCACTGCAATCCCCGCCAAAGAGGAGGGCCCTTCCTCCTCAGCAGGGTGCAGAAAGAACATAAAATTGATTAACGAATAAGTTGAAGAACAGTAACAGCATCATCGTGCTTATTGATATTAAAAACAAACTCAAAATTACAGAAGCAGAGTAACAATACTCTTCTATATGTTGTGTCCTTTTACATGAAAAATCAATTCTTTTATAGTTATTACAACCTGAAATTAGAAACAGATAAGTCATGAGAATCTCATGATTCTCATGCTAATCGAAAATAAAAGTAGTTACAACCTATGGATAAATACAAATATACATCAGTTATGATTGCAACTGCTTGAGTCTTGTTGCTTCAAAAATAAACAATCCCTACTGCCGCTAGCTATTATGTGGAATAGTACCCACATTTTCCATCTTCGGCGCAACAACATTGAGTGAATGGTAGTTCGAGATGACGCAACATTACTGGTGACAGCACTATTGGTGTGACGGTGGATTAGCGCGTGGTGTAACAACATCCTATGTGTAACAACAACCTGTAACAACATCTAATGTGTAGCAGAAACCTGTAACAACATCTCAGGTGTAACAGCGAACCCTTCTACCATTTTCTGCAGTTAATCCTTGCTTCATGTCTGCTTCATCACGAGCCATCACCTGAAAAGAAGGACTTCCCAAAATACTTCTTCAATACTCTCCATGTTAGCCACAAAAGGAATAAAGTGTCGTATTATTCGGTAAAATACAACAAAGTAACATGACAATAGAATAGGTTAAAAAGGTAAGAAAATAGGGAATTTGGTCATATAAAGTCATAGGCCTGTAGGACAGAAAGGTCAAAACTGGGGAAGAATGTGCAGAAAATAGTTAAAAAAACCACACCCATTACCGGTCAAAGGATTTATAGGCCTGAAACGCTCATCCATACGACCAATATTTACCAGAATCCTTCCATTATTGGTCAAGTGATTCCTAGGCCCAAACAAAGAAACATACATTACCAGGCTTTATCACAATCCCACCAAAACTGGTCAAGGGATCACTAGGCCCTACACAATCTTGGATGCTTCTGAGTTTCTTCACCAATACCTTAAGGAATTTTCCTGTCTCCACCCTTAGGATTTACTGCGTATCCCACCATTACTGGTCAAGGTATTTCTAGGCCCTTGGGAATTTTCATAAGACCACCTCACCCACTTCCAAAACCATCCAGCAATCCAAAGCTAAACCAAATGAAAGAACCCAATCACACCATGGCTATCTGGAAATGGCAAGTAAAATTTGAAACCACTTTCACACCTAGAAAAACCCATGTCGATGACAGCAAGAGAACCAAATACGCACATGCATGCAAAAACTAGAAAGGAAATCATACATTCAACTCGATACTTGCAGGTAATCCGGTTATAGATGCTTGTTCCAACTCTTCCTTGCTTCATCTTTGCTTCCTTTTGCTTCATTTTCCCTCATTTTCCCTCCTTTCTCAAATGCTAGAGCTCTCCAAGAATGCTTTAAGTGTGAAAGAGTATGAGAGAGAGATAATAGAGAGAGCGCTCCAAAACTAAACTAAAAAAGTTGTGAATGTATCCTCTTAAGAATTTTTATTAATGAGGCCTCTCTCTTCTTCAATTTCCACTAATTTCCTTCAATTTCCTCACATGAAACATGTGACCTTTCACCTTCATTTTCTCGTATTTTCCATTATTTCTTAAATAAAATTCCAATTAATGCCTCTTTTCCTTTTCTAAGCCTTTTCCATTTCCTTTGTCAATTTCCTTAGCCATAATAAATTAAATGAACACCCACTAGGATATGTTACCCAACATTCAGATTGGAATACGTGTCCCCGTGACTTTGGTCTTATTTTTCCTTTATTAACTTTATTACATGAATTTTTAACTCAAGGTTGTTACAGACCTCTCCCCCTTAGGGGAACACCATCCTCAATGTTCTATGACACCTATCACCAGCAAGACCACTGAAAATCAAAACGTACTTCCCATGAAGCTTTATAACTTAGCTCGATGTAGTGTTTATAATATAAACTTGTTGAAAATAAAACCAAAATGACAACATAACAACATGACAACCAAACTGCTTATTGGAGCTTTATAACACAACTGGTAGTGGTATTTACAATAACAACCATACATAAATATGTACATATACCAAAATTCATTTTACTTCTAGAAAATAATGAAGAATACATAGCATGCATATGATCAGCCATCTTCCATGTAGCTTCATCAGGCCCAAAGTGCTTCCACTGCACTTTAATTTTCTCCTTTACCTTGATGCCTTCTTTCAATAGTTGCATTATCATCTATTAGTTCATACATTCATTAACTATTCATTTACTAGTCAAAACATGATGAGACCTATAACTAAAGTATGTCATAAAACCATGCTTATAACCAACATATAACCAGAATAATAATAATGATAGAACAACCATCAAATCCATATAATAACAAGTATAAATACTCATGAAATACAAGAGAAAAATAGATCTTATTAACATATGAAAAATCCAACCAAGTTAGGGACTTCCACGTACCACCTGACCATAGATTGGGTTGAACCAAACCTTTCTTTCAACCAATCATCTTCGTGCCATATTCCAAGAATGAGTGTGGAACTTGTAAAAAAACAACCAGAGCTTCCTCAGGCTTTACCACATATCCTAACATTATCGATCAAGCAATTTCTAGGCCTGAAACCCTCATCTATATGACCAGGATTTACCACAATCCTAACATTACTGGTCAAGGGATTCCTAGGCCCAAACAAAGAAACATACATTACTAGGCTTTACCACAATCCCACCAAAACCAATCAAGGGATCACCAAGCCCTAAAAAATCTTATATGCTTCTGGATGTATTCACCAATACCTTGATGAATTGTCTCATCTCGACCCTTAGGCTTTACCGCATATCCTGCCATTACTGGTCAAGGTATTTCTAGGCCCTTGGTAATTATCCTCAGACCACCTCACCTGATTCCAAAACCATCTGACAATCCAAAGCTAAACCAAATGAAAGAACCCAATCACACCATGGCTATCTGGAAATGGCAAGGAAAAGTTGAAACCACTTTCACACCTAGAAAAACCCATGCCGATGATAGCAAGGGAACCAAATACACACATGCATGTACCATGCATGCCAAAACTAGAAAGGAAATAATACATACAAATCAATACCTGCAATTAATCCTGTTATAGGTGTTTTTTCCAACTCTTCCTTGCTTGATCTTTGCTTCCCTTTGCTTCATTTTCCCTCCTTTTCCTTCCTTTCTCCAATGCTAGAGTGCTCCAAGAATGCTCTAAGTGTGCAAGAGTATGAGAGAGAGAAGAGAGAGAGCTCCAAAAATGAATTGACAAAAGCTGTGAAATGATCCTCGTGAGCCTTTTTATTAATTAGGCCTCTATCTTCTTCAATTTCCACTAATTTCCTTCAATTTCCTCCTCACATGCAACCTGTGGCCTTTCATCTTCCTTTTCTCCTACTTTCCATTATTTCATAAATAAAATTCCAATTAATGCCTCTTTTTTGTTTCTAATCCTTTGCCAATTTCCTTAGCCATAATAAACCAAATGAACACCCACCAGGATGTGTTGCCCAACATTCATATTGGAATATGTGTCCCCATGACCTTGGTCTTATTTTTCCTTTATTAACTTTATTACATGAAATTTTAACATGTGCTTGTTACAGACCCCTCCCCCATAGGGAACACCATCCTCGGTGTTCTATGACACCTATAACCAGCAAGACCACTCAAAACCAAAACATACTACCCATGAAGCTTTATAACTTAGCTCGATGTAGTATTTACAATATCAACCTGCTGAAAAGAAAACCAACATGACAACCATACTGCTTATTGGAGATTTATAACACAGCTCGTTGCAGTATTTACAATAACAACCATACCTAAATATGTACATATACCAAAACTCGTTTTCCTTCATAACCAAATAATGAAGGATACATAGCCTGCATCTGATCAACCATTTTCCATGTAGCTTCATCAGGCCCAAAGTGCTTCCACTGCACTTTAATTTTCTCCTTTACTTGATTCCAAAGCATGAACATCTTTCGCTGCAATATTCATTGAGGTTCCAACTGGAATTTTTCTTCTGGATCCACCTGCAATACAAACCAATCAATCACATTATCAACATCCTTTACATATCTTTTAAGCAATGAAACATGGAATTTCATTATCAGAGGCAGTTCAAGTCAATAGGCCACTAGTTCAATCCTCCCAACGATCTCGAAAGGCCCGCAATATCGAGATGCCAACTTCACACATGACCCAATCCTCAAGGATATCTTCTTCGGCTTGTTGTGCAAGTACACATGTTCCCCAACCTAAAACTCCTTAAAATTATAACCTGTGTTGATCTACATAGCTCTTTTGTTTGTCCTGTTCTACCTTCATATTATGCTTGATAACCAACATTTCTTGTTCCATCTCTAGCAACATGTCTGGTCTTATCAATACCATGTTCACTGAATCACTCTAGCTAATAGGAGCATTATAAGTTTTCTCATACAGTGCCTTAAATAGACTGATAGCAAACTATACCGGTGGGAGATACTCTTACAAATTCTATTACTATTGCATAACATACATTCTCAACATGTCCTCCAAAATCCTATTGACCTTTTATGTCTATCCATTTGTCTATGGATGATAAGTTGTGTTGAAGGCCAACTCTGTACCCAAATGTACAAATAAACTTGAAAGTGAACTTAGCATCTCTCTCTAACACAGTCCTCTTCGAAACACCATGCAACCTCACAATCTCCCTGATGAAGACATGTGCTACATCACTAGTTGAATAAGTAAACTTCACTGGAATGAAGTGTGCTACGTTAGTCAACCTATCAACCACAACCATGATAGAATCATGTTGTTTATATGTCCTCAGAAAAAGTGTGATGAAATCCATGGAAATGACCTCCCATTTCCACTATGGAATCAGAATTGGTGGTAGTAGACCACCTAGATGCTTGCACTCTACCTTAACATGCCTTAACATGTTGATAATCCAAACATCTTGCCACAAACTCAACTACCTCTTTCTTCATATTCTTCCAATAGTAGAACTTCTTCATCATTGTCAATGTCTTTCAATATCTTAAATGACCTGAATATGGCTTAACATGAAATACCCTCTAGATAAGCTTCTTGATCTCTTTGTTGTCTGGAACATAAATCCTATCCTTAAATCTGACCAAACCATCCATTGTGAGATGATAGTCCACTTCCTGATCACATGTACCCTATTGTTGTAACATGTTCCTAAGCTCCCTATACATGTCATCCTGTTGTCCTGCATGTAAGATCCAATCCTGTAAATTTGTCCCATATGAGCTCATAGTTGCTATGTGATTTACTTGCACTCTTCTGCTAAGAGTATCTGCAACCCTATTCCCCTTTCCCTTAATGTACTTTATCTCAAAGTCAAACTCATTGATTGTGGCCAACCATACAGTTTTCCTAGCATTCAGATTAGGTTGGTCAAATAAATATCTCAACCCATTTTGATCACTCATCAATACAAACCTCCTTCCAAGAAGATAGTGTCTCCACATCTTCAATGCCTAGATGATCACTGCCAACTCAATATCATGAATCACATAGTCATACTCATTCTCATTCAATTTCCTTGACTCATAATAGACCACCTATCCCTCCTGCGTCAAGACTCCACCAAGTCCTCCCTTGCAAGCATCTGTACACACCACAAAATCTTTATCTATATTTGCAATCTTGAGAACTGGAGCATATGTCAACAACTGCTTCAACTGCTCAAAATTTGTTGCACATTCCTCTATCCATTCAAATTTATGTCCTTTCCTCTGCAATGATTTAATAGGATGGGAAATTCGTGAAAAGTTCCTGATGAACCTCCTGTAATAACATGCTAACCCCATGAATGATCTGACCTCATCCACATTCCTAGGAGTTCCCCATTCCATGACGGCTCTTATCTTTTTCAAATCCACTGCTATGCCTTCTTGGAAATCACATGTCCTAAGTAATGTGCCTTTGTCTGAAAGAAACTACATTTACTAAGTTTGGCATACCACTTATACTCTCTTAGCAATCTGAATACTTTTGTTGAGTGTTCGACATGCTATTCCTCATTCTTAAAGTACATGAATATATCATCAATGAATACAATCACAAACTTCTCCAGATAAGAATGCAACACACTATTCATCAAACACGTGAAAGTAGCTAGAGCATTAGTCAAACCAAAAGGAACCACAATAAACTCATAATGCACATACCTCGTCCAAAAAGCAATCTTGTAGATGTCATCTTCTTAAATGTGTACCTGATGGTATCATGATCTCAAATCAATCGTCAAGAACATCGCTTCTCCCTTCAACTGGTCAAACAAGTCATCAATCCTCGGTAATGGATACCTATTCTTGATTCTTACCTTATCCAATTACCGGTAATCAATGCACAATCTAAGAGTACCATCCTTCTTCTTCACAAACAATACTGGTGCACCCCAGAGTGATACACTTGGCCTAATGTATCCCTTGTCAATCATTTCCTTTAAATGTAGCTTCAATTGTAATAGCTCAACAGTGCTCATGATGTAAGGTGTCTTTGATGCTGGTGCTACTCCTGGTACCAACTCAATAGAAAATTCCACTACCCTGTGAGGCAGCAAATATTAAATCTCTGCTAGGAATACATCTTGAAACTGTTGCAAGATTGGGTACCTCTTCAATACTTTTTCATCCTAAACATCCTTACCTTTATCACTAGAAATATGCACTACAAACAACACACACCCTTTCCTGCGACTTCGTTTCACCCGCATAGTTGTAACCCTTCAAAATAACATAGCCTTCTTCTTACCCTGCACAATCCTTTGTTCTCCCTTATCATCTAGGAACTTAATAGTCTTATCATAATGATCCGCCTTAGTCCTATGAAGATACAAACAATCCATACCCAAAATCATATTGTATGATCCCAATGGATGTACATTTAGATGCGATGATGTAGGAATACCATTCAACTCAAATGCATAAGATCTTACCCAATGATGATATCTTTTCTTAGTACCTGTAGCCAGCTGCACTAACCAGGACTCTACATGCACTTCCTTTCTCAAACCATACTTGTCCACTAGGTCAGGGTTAACATAACTATAATTAGATCCAGATTCAGTCAAAATAGAAACAACTTGATCACAAAGCTTATCATCCATCTCAATAATAGATGTATAGTGATCCACCTGCTCATTATCCAATGTTGCATATATCCGAGGAATGCTCTTCCAAACATCCCCAACTATCTACTGTCTATGCTTCTTGTGCACTGTAGATTTGAGGCCTACCACCTTGATATGACAAGAAATCCTTCTTAACATGCTCCTTCCTAGATATCCAACACTGCAACTATCCCTTACCACCGCCTCTATTTTGCTTCTCTCCAGGGTGCAACCCATGTCCCCTCTCAACTACATTAAACTTCTTGTAAGGAAAAACATTTTTTTCCCACATGCATCCTGAGGTCTTGTTCACTGCTCTGGTCATTTACCTTTAGCTTTGTCATTCCCTTTCGAACCCTACTTAGATTCAGTCTTACGCTTCGATTGTTCATAACAGTGTTTCGAGTTCCCAATGACTTCTTCCAATGACCGAGGTTCATCATATTCAAGTTGATCCTTGAATGTTAATAGCGATCCACTGACAGATCTCTGAACTTTGGCTTTCTCATCCTTAAGATGTGGTACATACCTCAATAATGCCAATAAATCGTGTACCCCTCATTTATCATTGATCCCATCTTCAGTTCATAGAACTCCTTGGCTTTATTGTCATAGTACCTCTTTGACAAGTACTTCTTCTTGAAAAGTATCTTGAATTCATGCCAACTCAACTCCTTTGTATTGATGTCTCTGACCCACTTCACATATTCTCACCAAATGTTTTCTCTCCCTTTCAGGCTAAAAGTAATTATCCTGTCCTTAATGTTCTCAATGTAATCATGCAACTCAAAGAACGTATTCATTCCAAACAACCATGCCTCTTCATCTTTTGGCTTCTTCAATTCTCCATCAAATGTAGGTGGCTTGGCTTTCTTGAACTCATCTAGAAAATATCCCCTGTCACTCCTCCTATAAGGATGATAGCGATGATGAACATGGTACCTATCCAAACCAGAATTATAATAAACCCCATGTCCACTTCCTCTCATATCAAGTGTATCCAATAATTTTCCCTCCCTAGTGGTATCATCCCTATTTGACCTATGCCCATCATGATATCTGCTACCATAGGCTCCATTAGTCTTGTCCTACTTTCATGATTGATCCTAAGAAATCTCCATCTCTGCAAGTCTGAAAAACTCTAAAGGATGACTATATTGACCTCTGCTTGTTTCTCATGTGCCCTGGCAAGTCTCTATTATGACTGAATGATTATGTAATTATTTGCTTTGCAACTTCTTATTCTTGCCTTCAAACTTATCAAAGTATCTACTATGTGAGGGGAGTACTCATCGCCATGTTGCTTATTTGAACTATAAGGAGGGTCTCATGAACTATAATCCACCATTTTTCTATTCATCTTTGATCCTCTTCTTTCTACAAATATATCATGTCAGATAACCAAAGATTAACATAACCAACATACCTTAGTATAGTTCAAGGGAGGATATCTCTTTTGCAAGATCAACCAGATTAGCATGATACATGTATAATAATAATCATAACAATATATCGACATCATGCATGACAATACCAACTGCATACCATGACCTTATGCATGACAACCATGCCCATACCAATGCATGGATAATGACATATAGACACTACGTGCATAACAAATGCATATACAACCAACGTGTATGTGTGACAAAAAACTCCTAATAAAAACATCATCACCTTCTACATGAAAACACAACTGCAACAATGAATACCACCATGCATACATAACAAGCACATATACAACCTTCATGCATGCATGACAAACACATTCAACCCATCTAGTCCAAGCATTGAACCATGCTCGGATACCACTCTGTAACACCCTCCTCCCACACTTACCCAAGTTCACTGGTCCACCGAGGTAAATATGTGACGAATGATGAGGCTCATCAATAGGTACGTTATAAGGGTCATGATTCCATCCTCCGGGTTTAGAGCTATCTCTTTCTCACATTTATTTAGAATTTTTGTTATGTTATGCTTAGTGAGAAGGGTAAAATATGTTTCCTTTGTCATGTGGCCTAATATGGTTTAATTGTAGGAAATGGAGTATTTTTTATATTATTTCTACGTAGGGGATCGGAGTAGACAGTAGGGAGAGATTCTAGGGAGTTTTCCACCTCTTTAACTCCTTCAATCAGCCCAAGATCACAACACTCTCTCTCATCATCTTGAGATCATTGGCAGCCAAGAAAGACGAGGTCATTAGCAGTCAAGAAAATGCAGTTAATGAGGAACAAGATCCACCATCTAGAGTTGTGGGAGACAAATATTCCTATTTCCTAGGGAGATGCTATTAGCTACCCTCTAAGTGTATAAATAAGCATGTAAAAGAGCTCATTAGGATTCAATTTTTGTTTTCAGCTAGGTAGTTATTGAGCTCAAGTATTTGGCACTAATATTTTTTACTCTTATGTGATGTATTAGACATTGATTCAATGATAATGAGAAGTTGTTTATTGGTTCATCACTGGGTTAGTTTCATAGGGCTAGGGCTCTTAGATTTGGGCCCAACCCCACTGGCTTGGGTCCCTCTTATGTATTTGTATCTCTTTTTAGTTCAAAGTTCTTATTAGTTTCTTGAACTTCATTAGAGAATAATCCATCAAAAATCGATGATTGCAATCTCTACCTCATCTCTCTCATGGGAGCATGAATAGAAGGATTTACAACCACAAACCAAAAATATTATGTTTATGATTTCTTGGAAGAATATTTATGTTGGTCACCTTGTTTTTCATGTGCTTACTATAGCTTAGGATTTGATTTATTGATTAGATCAGATGTTTGGCATAGATTAGATAGCATTTAAATTCAACTCATCTTTTCCACTATTAGTTGTTTCATTTTGTCAATGATAAATAGGTATATGCATGTGATGATTGCAGGGTTGTTTGGATCTGCAGGCAAGGGAACCTTCACCATGTCCATCTTGGACTTCCTCACCTTCTCTTATGAATCCCAAATTATGTCCTAAAAGTTATGTTCAGGAGATCATTTTCCTATACCACCGAGAGTATCTCTCCTAGTGAAAAATAGGCCTTCAAAAGGCTATGAGATTGGCTAGGGGCTTTGGCCACCCTTCACTCATCTACCTCAACCTCCATCAACCTTCCCATATCCTGAACCCATCATTTACACCTCCTAAACCTTCTCAGCATCCTTCCTGTAGCATTACTGACCTTCCTATAGCAATACAGGGCACCTGTAGCAACCTCCTATAGCATACCTATAGCAACCTGTTTCTTCCCCAGTTTTGACCTTTATTGCAATTAGGACTTATTTTAGAAGGATGTTGACCCCCAATTGTGACTCCATCATCAAGGGAAACTCCTAGGCCACTCCAAACCCTCATTTTCCTTCACTGCAAAACATAATAGCGTTAGTTTCCTTATCACATATTTGGCACAAATAGAACATTGATATATATGCAAGTGTGATCTAGTTAGATGATACATAAAATATTGAGTTATGGTTTGGATGGTTAGCTTCTTGTCTACAAGTAAATTTGGTAACTAGATGGTTGGTTGCAAGATAATATAGTTTCCTTTCTGCAAGTAGTGTAGCTCTTGTCTTTTTAAGAATTGATTTAATAGAATTTGCAAGTTGAAGTTAATAGCATTTCCATTTTCATAGTTAGAGGTAGATTATAATAGCCATTTTTCAATCTAATTCAGTAGAAGGAATGGTCTTGGAGCATTATTGATCAAATGTCCTAATTGAGGGTGGCATGAGTAGAATCCCATCTACTATGCATATAGGACTGTCACCTCGAAGTTTGTACGAACCTTGAGTTGATAAATAGAGTTGAGGATCACTTGGGAATTGCAGTACTCTTGGTGCAATACAAGGGCTCACCAATTTTTGGCACCATTGTCGGGAGTTGCCTAGGTAGATGTTATTTATGCTTAAGAATTGTTTTTTGTTTTGCATACAATTTTGAAGAACATAAAAGAAAAAGAGTTTCATGCCTCGTAGGAGTATTGTAGAGATACTCAAGGAAAATCCTTACCAAACACCCCCACACCCTCAAGTAGTCAACCTTCACTCTTCTTCGGTCACTGCCAAATTCCCTCTCTGACTACAGGGGAGTTAGAAGACCCTCTAGGTGAGAAACCTAAAATCATTGAAGAACCTATTGGGGAAGAAGAAGAACCCACTTCACCTACCCAACCTATGGCTAAAAACAAGAACAATGAGGTTTTCCCTATCAAAGAGACTAATGGAGATGCTAGAATGAAGAATATAAGCCCTAATACCCTTCCACACTTCCATGGCTTAACCTCTGAGGATCCTGATACCTTCATTTTTGAATTTATTGTTGTCTGTAGGACCTATGACTATGCTTATGATGACCAAAAGTTGAAGCTATTCCTCTCTACTCTTAAGGATGCAACCTTGCACTGGTTTATGGGTCTCCCTGGGGCTAGCATCACTACTTGGCCTCAAATGCAACAAGCCTTTAATCATAAGTAGAGGGACTATTGTAGGTCCAAATAAATGAAGGAATAAATATTTAAAATGACTGTTGGAATTGATGAATCCCTACAAGAATATGAGGAGAGATTTCAGCTCAGTTATAGGAGGGCTAGATACACCCTTAATCCTGAATCACTCAAACTAGTTCTTCTTTGAGGGATAAGGGAAGACATGTTGGAGACCCTCAACATGTTGTCTGGGGGAGATATCTATCGGATATCATATGATGAAATTAAAACTATGTTCAAGAATCACTCTATAGTTTCTAGAAAGAAGGGTAGGGCTAGTTAAGGCGTGGCCAAAATATCTCCTTCTACAACATCCATTAAGAATGAGATTGGGAACATGTTGGCCGAGGACTTTAAAAGTGAAATGTTGCATACCTTTTCTTTGAAAATGGATACCATGTAGATCAATAGGAAACAAGAGGAATCAGAGAGAGCCCCAGCTATTTTCTACCCTAAATGCACTAGAAGGCACTCCAGAAATGAATGCCCATTAAATGTCATAGAGGCTTTCTCCATCTGTGACGAAAACCATGCCAAAAATAAATTTCATTCTTTTCCTGGTTTAAAATTTGTATACCAAGGGGAAGAAGGTGGGGTTGAGTAGATCTATGTTATAAATCAAAGGAGGCCTCTAGGACCTCAACCATACCAGCAAGGCATGCAAGGTGTATCTTACTCTTATTACCATCCCAACCAAAATGCACCCTTTCCACTCTAGTACTCTTCCAGTCATCCATCATGGTCGACACCTCCTTCTTAGCCTTATGCTACTCCATATCCTCCTAAACCTATTAATCAACCATTTCAACCATATGCTCTCCAACCTCTTCAATGGAACAACTAATCACAAGGTTGGAGGCATCAACTCAGCCAACCTCTTTCTTTATTGCCTCCACCTCAAACTCAACCACAACTCACTCATCCTTCTCCACCCAAGAAACCTCAGATGTATGCTCAACCCAATCTAAACCTAAATAACAAGCAAGCACAACACGTCTACATTGGAGAGAGATCTTACCCTACCTATGTTGTGGAGATCCAAGAGATCAACCTTATGTATGGAAGAGTGCTTCCAAATAGCCATCCACCATCCCCCCTAAAGAACTTGAAGAGGAAAAGGAAGAGAGTACCCCTCAAGTAAATCCATCTCCCTTTCTTGAGAGATTGATCCACCCTAGACAGCACACCCCAGAAGAGATTGAACTTTTGAGAGAATTGAAGAATCGGTGTGTTAAAATGCACCTTCTCCAGGCTATTAAGGATGTTCCCATCTATAATAATCTTATCAAGGAGAAATGTTTCAAACAGCCAGGGAGAAGAAAAAGAGACACCCCCACCATTAATGTTATTGTTCAATTATCTGATTTGATGCCCATGAGAGTGATTTGTATAAAATATCTAGACCTGGAAAGTCCAATAGTAGATGTGCACATTAATGGCATCATTGTTCCTCATACCATGATTGATCTTGGGGTTGTCATCAATGTGATGACTAAATAAACCATGCTAAATCTAAACCTCCAAGGATCTTTGAGAAATACCACTACATTACTGCAACTTGTAGATAGATCTACAGTAGCTCTTGAGGTATTTGTTGGGATGTCATGGTCTCCATTGACTCTTAGGAGTATCCTATTGACTTCTTGGCTCTCCGTCCCAAAACCAAGTTCAATGGATATCCTCTCATCTTGGGAAGGACATGGTTAGCCACTGGTGATGCTTACATTAGTTTCAGGGCTAGGAACTTGACCATTAAGAATGGAAATTTGTCTAAACAATTGATATTGTATCCTCCTGCTCAGCCATCCATTGAGCATGACTTACCCTTGTGGCCAGAAGAGGAATAAGAAGATTAAGTGTATCATACAACATCCTACCCAATGTGTACCTTAGGCGTTGTTATAGGAGGGGGTAAATCTGATGAAGATGACCTCGTTGACCAAATCCTTTAGAAAGAACCCCCCAATACCATGCCTCTTCATGAGATAGTGAAAGAATATGCGAGTAGTCCTTGGACTTAGTTATTCTCATTCAACCCAAGTATTGCACCTATAAAATTTGTAGAATTTGGCCCATTTAGAACCTTGAATATTAACCCCTCTCTCTCAGCTAACCAAGAAGAGAAATTGTGCAAGATGCTAAGAGAATACTTGTATGCCTTTTCTTGGAACTATAAATAAAAGAAGGGGTTGCATCCCTCAGTTTGTACTCATCACATCTACATCAAGGAGGGATGAAAACTTGTGTGCAAACCTTAGAGGAGAATGAACCCAACCCTCAAGGACATAGTAACGGAAGAGTTACAAAATTTGTTGGATGCAGGGTTCATATACCCCATCTCAGATAGTGAGTGGGAGTCCCATCTAGTATTAGTCCCAAATAAGAATGGGAAGTGGAGGATCTGTGTGGATTACAGATAACTAAACAAGCCAAAAAGAAATACCATTTCCCTTTGCCTTTCATTGATCAAGTTCTAGATGGTTTTTCAAGGAAGAAGTTCTTCTCTTTCTTGGATGGATTCAGTGGTTAAAATCAGATCCAAATCATCCCTGAGGACCAAGATAAGACTACATTCACATTTCCTTTGGGTACCTTTTCTTATAGGGTCCTCCCATTCGGTCTATGCAATTCCCCTACAACTTTTCAAAGAGAAGTTTTGAGCATATTTGTTGAGCTTATCCATGACTTTGTGGATATCTAAAAGGACACTTTCACTCCCTATGGGTGTGACTTCCTGGGGACTGTCTCTAATATGTATAAAGTATTAAAAAAATGCATTGAAATGAACCTCTCACTGAGTCCTGAGAAATGTGAATTCTTAATGAATGCAGGGATTGTCCGTGGCCATTCAATATCTCAGGAAGGGATACAAGTGGACCCAAACAAGATTTCCATCATAAAAACTGTCCCCACTCCTAAAAATCATAGGGATGTTAGGAGTTTCTTGGTCTTAGATGGCTATTATAGGAGGATTATCAAGAATTTCAATAAGGTGGCTTCACAATTGCTTTGATTGTTGGCCAAGGACTCAGAATTCTATTGGACAAGTAGCTGCTAAGAGGCCATGGAGATCTTGAAAGATAAATTGACCACTACACCCACACTTAGGAGTCCCAATTGAGCTTTGCCTTTCCATATCCATACTGATGCATCAGACAAAGTTGTTGGGGAAGCCTTGGGGCAAATAGATGATAAGTTACCCTGTATTATTTATTTCATTAGTAAAAATTTGTCAAAGGTTGAATTGAACTACATTGTCACTGAAAAAGAGCTCTTAGTTGTTGTACACTCCTTAAAAAAATTTAGGCACTACATCACTGGATACCAAACTTTTGTGCATATTGATCATGCAACTATTAAATATTTGATCAATAATCCTGATGTGAATGATAGAATCATTAGATAGTTGTTATTGTTACAATAGTTTGATTTGACTATCATTGACAAGCCATGACAAGAAAATGTAGTTGCATATTTTTTGTCTAGACTTACTTTATCTGTAGGTGATGAAGGGATGGTCAATGATTAGCTTCTAGATGAGCACCTATTTTGTATCTTAGTGTTCTCTCCCCGGTTTGTTGACATAGCCAACTACCTAGTTGCTGAGAGATTTCCTCCAAATATGTCATCCAGTAAGAAGAATAGAATTGTAAGAAAAAGTACCCCTTTCACTTAGATTGGGGGCAATATTTTCAAGCTGGGACCAGATCATATTTTAAGAAGATGTGTCAGGGAAGAGGAATTCTTTGAAATCCTCTTAGCCTACCATGATGGGCCCTCTGTGTTGGAAATAATACTGAGAGGGGGGGTGAATCAGTATTTATAAATCAATAAGTTTTTCTTTTCATACTCAAATTTATATACGCTACTTCAGTGAAAGTAACTCACGTGTACACACAACTGTCTTTAAAGAAACCAATGTATATCCAGCAAACTTATGATTCAATTAATTCATCATATGTTGATCCTTAATCAGTGCATCAATACTTCATTAACCATATAAACAGTAACCTTTTGCAATAATAATAGAATAAATCATCACACATAAGCAACAAACATGAACACCAAGATTTAAGGTGGAAACCCAATGCGGGACAAAAACCACCTGTTGTTGTCTTCATTTAATATAAAAAAACATGTTTACAATCTTGTACTGGTGCAGACTCATACCAGTACGCAAGCACCCACCTGCAGAAGGCTACAACCTTCTCTCATTCTCCAGCTTCTATTGAAAGGGAGCTACAACACCCTAGCTCTTGTACTAGCTGATCTCTTTACTAGTACGTAGGCACTGACCTACAAAAGGCTGCAACCTTCACTCATTTTCCAACTACTACTGGAAGGGAGCTCCAACCCCATGGCTCTTGTACTAACCGATCCATTTACTAGTACGTAGGTGCCAACCTACAGAAGGATACGGCCTTCTCTCTTCCACCAAGGACCAAGTTTCATAAATTTTCACACCGAACCCATCAACAACTTGAAACTCATAATCAATCACCACATCAATATAACCAATAATTGAAATCCCATCATCACTGAAGCAAATCACAATCAATCTGAACATTCAGAACATTGTCACCAAAACATCGTCACCAAAACATAGAGCAGAAGCCAGAACTCTGCAACAACTAAAACCAACTACAACTTCAAACATCATATTTCATAATCTATACACTACTTTTAGGTGCCGAACCATATACGCACTTTTAACAAGGCGAACTAGTGTGTAGATCTGCAAATACTAACTTAAAACTTCACAACTATTCCAGACTTCAGTCATACCCAAATCATAACATTTACAGAATAAAACATGCGTTAGTATTCAGATCTAGCTCGATCAACATCAGATCATGCAATGATAAGTCATTTTAGTTCTTATGATCCTGATCTAACATTGTATCCAAGGTGCATAAAATATTTCAGATCATCTCATAATTATAACCCCCTACAACATAACATATACTTCAGATAGAAGTATCCTTAGAAACCCATTCACTTTCACACTTTGGCCTAATGATCTTATCCTCCTTATATAGTCTTAGGCCTTTCTCAATACCTCGAACCAAAACCACTTAGGACCAATACTTCGAACCAAATACCTTGGACCACAACCTTGATTTTTCATCCCATATGCGCTTTTCCTTCTGTGAAAGTGTGTGTATACGTATACGTTATTTTTGTTCTATGTACCCACGTGTATACGCTACTTTGACAAAGTGAACCAGCATATACTTCTTAAACCATTTCTGGAGTTCGGTCTTTAATCCTTTGTTGTTAACTTGTTGCATTGTGAACTGTCATCTATGTGAGTTTCCATCAAGGACAACACATGTATCATAATGCCAACACTGTGGGGGTCATTTTTCTGCCAAGTGAACAACTTTCAAAGCCTTAAAAGTTGGCTACTATTGGCCCACTCTCCATAAAGATGCAAGAAAGTATACTAGTAGATGCGATCAGTGCTAGAGGACGGGGAAACCCACACGAAGGGATGAAATGTCTCTACAACCTCAAGTATCCTTAGAGCCATTTGACAAGTGGGGCATGGATTTCATTTGGCCAATTGATCCACCATCAAGGCAGAGCTAGTGAGCCCAATGGATGCCATTGGCAATCATAGCATCATCTCCAGTGATGATGATTTATCACCTAAATACCTTGTCAACTAGGAACAAGCCATCCTAAATTTTGAAGACACATTCAGGTTGTTGGGAACAGAAAGCCTGCAATCCTGCCAAAGGAGATGGCGTGCCATAGCCTCTAAATAAGAGAATATCACTATCTTGAAAGGCTAAGGAATGCCTTGGAGAGGACACCCTTATACAAGAGGATCATGTAAACATTAAAATTTAAGTGGATAGGACTCAAGCTCAATCCACTCTTGATGTTAGGCCTACACGAAGGAAGAGATGAAGCAGAAGAGTAGAAGGATTAGACAAAAATAGAAAAGAATGTAGTTTTCTATCCCCAAGACGGCAAACCATCTGAGGAACCCTGGGATGTCAAGGAGGCGACAAAGGCCATGAAATATATACACATGGATGACTAAGTTACTCAAAGGATGAGCAACAATTTCAGTAGGGGGTTGATGATGAGGCTCATCAATAGGTACATTATAAGGGTCATGATGCCATCCTCCAGCTTTAGAACTATCTCTTTCTCACATTTATTTACATTTTTTGTTATATTATGCTTAGTAAGAAGGGTAAAATATGGTTTCTATGTCATGTGGCCTAATATGGTTTAATTGCAGGAAATGGAGCATTTTTTAGATGATTTCTATGCAAGGGCTCAGAGTAGACAACATGGAGAGATTCTAGGGGGTTGTCCACATCTTTAACTCTTTCAATCATCCCAAGATCACAACACTCTCTCTCATTAGCTCAAGGTCATTGGAAGCTAAGCAAGGCAAGGTCATTGGAAGCCAAGAAATGCTATTTAATGAGGAACAATATGCACAATTCTTGAGTTGTGGGAGACAAATATTGCTATTTTCTAGGGAGTTTCTAGTAGCTACCCTCTTGTATAAATAAGCATGTAAAGGAGCTCATTAGGATTCGAGTTTTGTTTTCAGTTAGGTACCTATAGAGATCAATTACATGGCACTCTTATTTTTTACTTTTATGTGATGTATTAGACATTGATT
The DNA here is from genome assembly GCA_000404065.3 of Pinus taeda. Classification (NCBI taxonomy): domain Eukaryota; kingdom Viridiplantae; phylum Streptophyta; class Pinopsida; order Pinales; family Pinaceae; genus Pinus; species Pinus taeda. The sequence continues at coordinate 58,588 of APFE031428371.1, forward strand.
CAATGATAATGAGAAACTGCTTATTGGTCGATCACTGAGTTAGTTCTAGAGGGATGAGACTCTTGGGTTTGGGCCCAACCCTAGTGGCTTAGGTTCCTCTTGTGTATTTGTATTTCTTTTTAGTTCAAAGTGATTATTAGTTTCTTTCATTTCATCATAGAATAATACATCAAAAATATGTGATTACAACCTCTACCTCATCTCTCTCATGGGATCATGAATAGAAGGATTTACAACCACAACCCAAAAATATTATGTTTATGATTTCTTGGAAGAAGATTTATGTTGGTCACCTTGTTTTTCATGCGCAATCCAAAAATATTATGTTTATGATTTCTTGGAAGAATATTTATGTTGACCACCTTGTTTTTCAAGTGTTTACTGTAGCTTAGGAGTTGATTTATTGATTAGATCAGAGTTTTGGCATAGATTAGATAGCATTTAAATTCAACTTAGCTTTTCCACTATTAGTTGTTTCATTTTATCAATAATAAATGGGTGTATGCATGTGATGATTACGGGGTTGTTTGGATTTGTAGACAAGGGCACCTTCACCACCTCTATCTTGGACCTCCTCACCTTCTCTTATGAATCCCATTTTTTTCCTAAATGTTTTGTTCAGGAGATCATTTTCCTATACCACCAAGAGTATCTCTCCTAGAGAAAAACAAGCCTTCAAAGGCTTTGATTTTGGCTAGGGGATTCGGCCACCCTTCACTCATATACCTCAACCTCCATCCACCTTATCATACCCTGAACCCATCATTTCCACCTTCTAAACCTTCTCGGCAACCTTCCTATAGAATTACAGGCCTTTCTGTAGCAATATAGGGCACCTTTAACAGCCTCCTATAGCACACCTATAGCAGCATGTTTCTTCACCAATTTTGATGTTTGTTGCAATTTGGACTTAGTTTAGAAGGATGTTGACCCCCAGTTATGACTCCATGATCAAGGGAAGCTCCTAGGCCACTCCAAACCCTCATTTCCCTTCACTGTAGAATAGAATAGCGTTAGTTTCCTTATCATAGATTTGGAACAAATAAAACTTTGACATATATGCAAGTATGAGGTAGTTATATGATACATAGAATCTTGAGTTATGATTTGGTTGGTTAGCTTCTTGTTTGCAAGTAGATTTGGTAACTAGATGGTTGATTGCAAGATAATGTAGTTTCCTTTCCGCAAGTAGTGTAGCTATTGTATTTTCATGAATTGATTCAATGGCATGTGCAAGTTGAATTTAAGAGCATTTTCCTTTTCATAGTTAGAGGTAGCTTCTAAATCGCACCTTCATTAGCTATTTTTCATTCTAATTCAGTAGGAGGAATGGTCTTGGAGAATTATTGTTAAAATTACCTAGTCGAGGGTGTCATGAGTATAATCCCATCTACTATGCATATAGCATTGTCACCTCAAAGTTTGTACAAACCCCGGGTTGATAAATATAGTTGAGGAGCCCTTGGGAGTTGCAGCACTCTTGGTGCAATACCAGGGCTCACCAACGAAGAGTTACTATGATATGCCTCAACCTCCTAGGTATAGTTAAGGAAGTGGAATCGTCCAACCAAAACTTTACTAACCTCCCTCAAGAACTACAAGACCCCCAAAAGCTAAACAACCACTCCATGTGCCCAAACCCTGAGCTAGACTTCGTTTTTACTAACCTAGAGTCATAGTCACGCACATAACAAGGCAAGTCAGTGACTGTAAGCCTCCAGTCACATGGATAGCACTACCTCCCAATGATTGCATTAGAGGAAATTTCAACCTAAAAGTGCCCTTGAAATTTTCACATAATTTTCATGTCATAATAAGTAAACCAATCAAAATCCTTTAAATTTAAAAAGAAGTACATGTCCTAAATAATTTTAAATTGTTTAATTTGGGTATTATGAAATATTTTATTCTTAATTTGGGTATCAGTGAAATATCTAATTATTAATTTGGGTATTGGTGAAATGTTTTATTAATGTTATTTACTTACCTTATCCATATGAATTATAATATAGAAAATTATTAATGCAATGTAAATCTTAATATTAGTGAAAAAAAAAAAAAACTTAAATTAAAAATGTGGCCGCATTTAACATTAATAACCATATCAAAGAGATTTAGAACAGTCAATGAAGGAGCGCGCTGTTAAGGCGCTCCTTAAGCAAAGGTCATCGGTTCTAGTCTCGCCGATACCAAAAAATCTAGCATGCTTTCCACTGGTGCAGCTCAGGCCGGGTGCAATCCCCAGGTGACTTTGATGGCTTAGACGCCCCTGAGTCATGACCTCTCAGCCACAAGGTAAGAGTGATTTTCAAGATTCACCCATTTATCAACAAAAATAAATATATATATATATATATATATATATTATATTATATATATATAATTACCATGCACCAAAAAAGTCAAATATAAAATATATATAGATAGTTAAATATAAAATATAAAGTATAAATATAGTTAAATAGTTAAAAACAAAATATAGTTATAGTTAAATATAAAATAGATAAATAGTTGAAAAATGTATTCCTAAAAAGACAAATTACTAGATTGCCAAAAATACCAAAATCTATAGTTAAATATAAAATAGTTAAAAAGCATAAAAGGACAAATTAATAGTTTAGTCAAATATTTATAATACATAATTAAGTATAAAATAGTTAAATATAGTTAAAAAATAATTTGTCTAGATGATGAACCACACTTGTTGGTTTGAAACGTGTCAACCAAAAGATTCTCTCATGTGATTTCTACCAAAAGACTTTGTTTAAACAGTTAAAAAGTAGTTAAATATAAAATAATTAAATAGTTTAAAAAAAATATTCCACAAATGACAATTTACCATATTCCAGCCAAAAATATATTATGGGCGAAATTATGGCTCGAGTAGACAATGTTGTTAAAAAAACACCAAAAAAAAATAGTTAAATATAAAAATTATATAGACAACTAAAATATAGATAATTAAATTTAAATGTAAAATATATTATACACAATTATTTTAATAAAAGTATTATATATTAGGGATTTCGAAAAGAGTAAAAAATTAGAAATAATATATTAAAAAATTGTATTAAATCTCATACTAATAAATATTGTGGATCATAAATAAAAGCAAAGTAATATTCAAAATAGTCTACACGGCATTTTTTTATTTATTTCTTGATTTTTCCTTAGGAGACCACTTTTAGGTTAAAATTTCCTCTAATGCAAACTAAATTACTCAATTTTGTGTGTGTGACCCCGAGATCTGAGCCACTTTTTCAGAGCTAGGATCCAAACCTCTACCCATAACTTAATAGAGCTTTCCATAATGATAAAATACATCAAGACAAAGATAGATATACAAATTTTCGTCAATAACTTCACCTAACTAGGCCCCACCATGACAATCATTTCGTCAAACACATTGAGAACATGTAATCTACAGGTTATAAATGAAAATCTAAACATAGGGGTCTCATACTTATCTGAGAATCGTTAGGAAGGTCTGATGCCTTCTCTCAATAGTTGCATTATCATCTATTAGGTCATACATTCATTAACCATTCATTTCCTAATCAAAACATGATGAGATCCACACCTAAAGTCTATCATAAAACCATGCTTACAACCAACATATAACCAAAATAATAACAATGATAGAACAACCATTAAATCCACATAATAACATATATAAATACTCATGAAATACAAGGGGAAAAGAGCTCTTATTAACATATGCAAAGTTAACCAAGTTAGAGACTTCCATGTACCACCCGAACATAGATTGGGTTGAACCAAATTTTTCTTTCATCCAATCAGCCTTGCACCACATTCCACGCATGAATGTGGGACTCGCAACAAAACAACCAGGGCTTCCTCAGGCTTTCCCACATATCTTGTCATTACTAGTCAAGGGATTTCTAGGCCAGAAACACTCATCTATACAACCAAGCACTACTGCAATATTTCCATTAATGTTCAAGGGATTCCTAGACCCAAACAAAGAAACATACACTACCAAGCTTTACCGCAATCCCACCAAAACTGGTCAAGGAATCACTAAGCCCTAAGCAAGCTTGGATGCCTCCAGATTTCTTCACCAATACCTTGAGGGATTTTCCCATCTCCACCCTCAAGCTTTGTTGTGTATCCTGCCATTACTATTCAAGGGATTTGTAGGCCCTTGGGAATTTTCGTGAGAACACCTCACATGGTTTCAAAATCATCTGGCAATCCAAAGCTTATCCAAATGAAAGAACCCCATCACACCATGGCTCTCTAGAAATGGCAAGGCAAATCTGAAACCATTGTCACACCTAGAAAACCCATTCCAATGACAACAAGAGAACTAAATACACACATGCATGTACCTTGCATGCATAAACTAGCAAGGAAAACATGCATGCAACTCGATACCTGCAAGTAATCCTGGTGTAGCTGTTTGATCAAACTCTTCCTTACTTGATCTTTACTTTTGCTTCCTTGTCCTTCCTTTTCCTTTCTCCAATGCTAGAGTGCTCCAAGAATGTTCTAAGTGTGCAAGAGTATGAGAGACAAAGAATAGAGAGAGAGCTCCAAAACTTCACCGACAAAAATTGTGAACTGATCCTCAGAAGCCGTTTTATTAATGAGGACTCTCTTTTCTTCAATTTCCACTAATTTCCTTCCATTTCCTCCTCACATGCAACCTTTCACCTTTCACCTTCCTTTTCTCCTATTTTCCATTATTTCATAAATAAAATGCCAATTAATGTTTCTTTGCCTTTTCTAAGCCTTTTTCATTTCCTTTTCCAATTTCCTTATCTATAATAAACCAAATGAACACCCACTAGTATGTTTTACTCAACATTTAGCTTAGAATATGTGTCCCATGACCTTGGTCTTATTTTGTCTTTATTAACTTTATTACATGAACTTTTAACCCGGGGTTGTTACAAGCTTTTGATCGAGTTGGCTGGACATTCATCATACTTTGTCTCGTCAAATTGGGGATAAGACCAATGATGGTCAATTTGATTTTAGGATGCACCAGAAGTGTGAACTTCATCATTTTAATTAATGGTCATCACTCCCCTTTTTTTGGGCTTCTCACAGATTATGACAAGGATTCCCTTTATCTCCTTTACTTTTTTGTTGGTTATCAAGTCTCTAAGCAGATTAATAAGATAGTTAATAGGGAATGGTGACGTGGGAGGCATAAGGGTGTTAGAGAACTCTCAGGTTTCCCACTTGTTTTTTGTAGATGATATTATACTCTTTTTGTTTGGATCAACACACAACCTTTCCACTATAAAAGAAATTATAATAGATTTGAGCTCACAATAGGCATGCAAATCAATTCCAAGAAGTCTAAGATTGCTTTGGCCTACGTTCCAAATGCCTTCATTTATATCATTTCACATTTTTCCTCTTTCAACTTTAAACCTCTAGAGGAATTACTTAAGTATCTTGGATTTCGTATCAAGCCAAACACCTATCAGAAAACAAATTAGGTCTGGATGATTAAGAAAATTTAAGAAAGAATAGACATATAGGAAAATAGATTACTACCCAAAGGAGGTCATTTGGTTCTAGTCAAATCAGTTATAAAATCCATTCTTGTGTATTGGTCCTTAATTGTGATTATTCCTAAAGGAGTTCTTGAGAAAAATCATAGTTTGTGTGTTTATTACCTATGGTATGGTGGGAGGCATAAATTTGGCATTCCCTTAATCAAATGGAATGATGTCGCAAAGCCAAAACTATTGGTCGGTTGCGGCTTAAAACAATGTTCGAATGCTACAAATTCCAATTCCAACTTTGATGGATATCCTCTTAGATGTGGTGTGAGTGTTGTCATATATTATCATCAAAACCATCGTATGTTGATTTGTTACTCCCTTGGAATCGGCATGAACACAAAAGTAGAGTTTATAGCCCTATGGACACTATTATATGTGGTAGATTTTAAAAAAAATAAGAAGTTACAAATTATGGGAGATTCAAAATTGGAGATAGTTTAGGTTGAACAAAAGGAAATCATTGATGCCCCTTTCCTAGAACACATTCAATTGTGTATCAGTGAGGAATTAGGGAAGTTGGATTGGTATTCACTCAAGCATATTTTTTGAGAGCTAAACATGAAAACAGACAACTTAACTGGTATAATAATCACCCTATGAGTGACATCAGTTGAAGTTTTATTAAACAAAAGGTATTACAGACTCATGTGCTGGTGTGTGTGTTCTGTGTTATTTAAGCAACGGATTGATTAGATTGCCAATACATAGACATTTAAATGGAAAGACAACAGAGAAATACAGTAAGCAACCATAAAGAAACAAGCAATTTTAATAAGGAGTTCACCCTATTCTCCAGGGTAACGTCTCCAATACAGCTTTCATTGTTGGCCTTGTTTTATTGTGTCTTTAAGCAGAGAATTACAATACAGGGACTTAATGTGAGTTCTCCTGAAGTAGGTTTTGCTTGGCAGGGTGGTTCCTTGGATTCCCCAAGCCACTGGAGTACACAGACACCCCTTCTTCCTACTAGCTCTGTGACCTTCTGGTCTACAGTGGTAAGAGCCCAACGTGGTACTCAGCCTGGACAGATCCCTCTATGGGGTGGCTCGAATCTCTCAAGCTCGGTGGTGCTCGATGTTGCCGCCACGTCAGCTCGACCCTTTGTCTCTTCTTGTTTTTCTCTTGCTTTACTGCCTTCTTCTCTGTGTATTTCGTCCTCCTCTCAGGATTTTGGTCTTTTTCCTTCGTCTCTCAGACCTCACTGCGACTTCCACTTGACTATGTATTCCGTCTCCATTCATGGCCTTTACCCATTCATTTCCATGCCTGTTCGGTTCCTCTTCCACCTCTGTCGATTCACCTTCTGGAGCTGCGCTTGGAGTTCCCTGTTTGGTGTTAGCATGAATGCTCAGGGAGTGGCCACGTGTCCTCATCAGAACAGCGCCAGCCTGCTCGTCGGTTCATTTCTTCAGTTACATCGTGGATGCATTCTTCCTCCACCGTGGCGGTCAAATGGATTCCAAATCCCTTTAGAGCATGGCTTAATTCCCTGTCGATTCCGCTTCCTCCATCGAGCGCAATCTCATCCGTCTGATCTGGGCTCCTTCAGATCCAACGTCATACACACGTCCCGCGCGGTTGACTTGCTCAACCAATAGCGTGCAATCAATGGCAGTTTTATCTCACCTTCGCTGCCACGCGTCGGTCGTTGAGTGGGATCGCTCCGCTCTCCTCCAAAACCGTTTACCGTTTGAGGGCGCCCCTATCAATACCGTCGGTTTCCAGAGTGTGGGTCCCGCCTTCGTATGTTAGCGCTTTTCATTTCTCCGCCTGTGGTTCTCTGGATCCCAATGCGACCAAGTGCTTAAGGATCCTCCAATTCGGCCTTGTTCACCCAGCGATGCAAAAATCACCTCCTTTTTCCAATCTGGGGCTCCCAAGGGCTACTTTGACCTCCTGCACAGTCTCCATGGGCCTCAGTCAGCGCGCTTTGACCGAGGTCCTTGTCGTTCCACGCTCGCTGCCATTTCCACTGGTTCAAGGTGTTTTTGATTGTTGTTTTTATAATTTTTAGAGATTCGTCCCAACCTGATACAGTCATGGTTCTTTGACAGCCTTTTATGGATCCAATTTGGATCACGGCCTTCCCACTGAAAGAGCTTTTGGACCACCAAAAGTTGGTTTTCTTCAAGCATCGACTAAGTGAGGAAACTGCTATCTCACTTGCCCAATCTCAATCCACTTCGCACTGCTCGGCTTCAAACCTTTAAGCCCAATCCTGAGGTATTCCACTTGTCCACTGCACTTCTTCCTTACCTTCCTATCCAATACTATGTCTTCCCATAATTCATTAAGGTATTCAGGTAGCAAGTCATCAACAGAAGGTAATTGACTCTGCTCTTCAGGGTCCTCAACCATTGAAGGTTCAAACAACCTCAAGCAATCTGCGTTTACGACTGAGTAGATGTGCATGTAAGCTGGTAGATCAAGGCAAAAAGCATTTTCACCAATCTTCTCAAGTATCCTGAAGGGTCCATACCTGATAGGTCTTAACTTTTTACTTTCACCTTGCATCTTTTCTTTGCTGATATACTGCTAGACTTGGTCTCCAACTTGAAAACTATGCTCCATCCGATGCTTATCGTGCCTAGCCTTGTACTTGGCCTGGCTCTTTTCCAGCTATTCTTGTACTACCTGGTGGATCTCCTGGATCTGTTCAATCAACCTAGTTGCCTTGTCCACATCAGTGTGTTTATCAACCATGGTATCTTTACGAAAGACAAAATCCAAAGGGGACCTTGGTATGAAACCAAAACAAGTCTCAAAAGGAGATCTCTGTGTAGAGGAGTGTTTGTCTCTATTATAAGCATGTTGCACATAACACAAGTGTTCATCCCAAAGCTTAGGATGTTTGCTGCAATATCTTCTCAGTAACTAGATCATCGTCTTGTTAACTACTTCTGTCTGGCCATTTGTTTGTGGATGAAAAGTTGTACTTTTCTTTAATTTGGTGTCCATTAGTTCCCACAGACTTGACCAAAACTTCCCCACAAATCTGGTGTCTCGATCAGATACAATAGAAGTGGGCAATCCAAAATGAACCCATACATGTTCGAAGAACAATTTTGTAGTTTGTTCAGCTGTAATCTATTTACTACAGGGTATCAAAATACACATTTGCTGAACCTATCCACAACAACATATAGATAATCATGGCCTTTCCTAGATTTAGGAAGTCCTCCAACAAAATCCATGGAAATGCTTTCCCAAGGGTGAGAAGGAACTGGCAATGGAGTATACAAGCCTAGTTTTCTGTTGTTGGGCTTGCTTTTCGCACACATAGCACATCCCTTTACATATCTAGAAATTGTCTCACTCATTCTCGGCCAATAGCAGAACCTTTGCAGTTGTGCAACTATTTTACTTACCCCAAAGTGACTTGATATCAGAGAAGTGTGTGCCTCCCTAATTATCTTTACTCTCTTAGCTTATGGAATGCAGAGTTTCCCGCAATGATATAAGAGTTGGTCCTTCATGTGATAGTCCAATTCTTCTATTCTTTTGCCTTGACTCAAAGTTGCATATATATTTTTAAATTCCATGTCCTGAGCATATTGTTCTATGTAGCTTTCATGCGGCACAGAATTATGCTTAAGTATGGTAGATGCATTTATAACAGGTCTAGATAACTTGTCTACAACCTTGTTATGGATGCCCTTTTTATATCTGATGACTAAATGAAACTATTGTAGAAAACCCATCCATCTGTAATGTCTTGATTGCTGCAACTTAGTTTGGGAGTGTAGGTATTGAAGTGGCTGATGATTAGTATGTATTACTGTTTCTTTGCCCATTAAGTAATTTTTCCACTTTTTCACACTCTGAACTAATGCATACAATTCTTTATCATATGTAGGATAGTTAACTACTACAGGATTAAAAGTCTCATAATGATAACATATGGGTTTACCATGTTGTGTCAACACTGCTCCCATGGCATAGTCACTGGCATCAGTTTGGATCTCAAATGGTCTTTATAGATCTGGCAGTGCTAGTACCGGTGCTGTACTAATCTTTTCTTTCAAGGTGTCGAAGGATTTCTATTGTTTGCCTCCCCATTGAAACACCTTGTTCAATCCTGTCAAGGCATGTAAGGGAGCTACAATTGAGGAAAAAATTGAAATGAACTTCCTCCAATATTGTGCTGCTCCTAGGAAGCTTCTCACTTTTGTAGTAGACTTGGGTTTAGGCCAGTTTACAATGACTACCACTTTAGAGGGATCTATTTTCAATTCACCTCCCCCTACTATATGACCCAAATAATTTAGAAAGCTTTTTCCAAATTCACATTTGGAGAGTTTAACATGAAGTTTTTATCTTTTCAAAACACCTAATGTATGCTTAACATGCCTTAAATGTTCTTCCCACGTTTTACTAAAAATCAGAATGTCATCCAGATATACAATAACAAAATCATCAAGAAAAGGTCTGAGTACATCATTCACTAATCTCATGAAAGTAGCAAGGGCATTGGTCAAGCCAAAAGGCATAACCATCCATTCATACAATCCCTGCTTTGTTTTGAAAGCAGTCTTCCATGCATCTTTCTCTGCAACTTTGACCTAATGGTAGCCACTGTGAAAATCCAACTTGGTGAAATAAACAGCTTCCTTCAATTGATCTAAAAGATCATCTATGCGAGGAAGGGGATAACGATTTTTTATTTTTATCTTATTCAATGCTCGGTAGTCAATGCACATTCTCCATGAGCCATCTTTCATCGAAATGATTGGTGACCCACATGGTGATGTGCCAGGCCTGATGAACCCTATCTCGAGCAACTCCTGCACCCGCCTCTTGATTTCAGCATTCTCTAAAACAGACAACCTGTACATCCCAACGTTAGGCAATGGAACATCTTGCTGCAAAATAATATCATGTACTATTCCCTTTTTGGGTGGCAGACCTTTAGGTTCTTGGAAAAAGACATCATATTCTGAAACAATCTTTTCTATATCAGCTTGTTGATCAGCATTACATCCCTCAAATACATTGGTTTTATCAGGTTTCTTTTTCTTTACAACCATCAGTAGGAATTGTTTGCATGAATTTATCATCCTTTTCATCTGTCTTGAGTTTATGAGAGTATAATTATTCTTGAGCTTGTGAGCTCTTACAAAGTATTCGATTCCACCTTTAACAAGTAGATACTTGTTCTCAGCTCTATAGAAAATAGCATTTCTATCATACAACTAAGGACTTCCTAAAACAATTCCACATATATCCAAAGGAATTACATCTAACTCAACCTCATCTACAAATGCTAACCCAAAAGAAAACTTGAGTTTGCACTATCTAGTCACTTGAAGTTGTGCTTTATCATTAACCCATCCTAATGGGTATGGTTTCTTATGAGGTGTAGTTGTTAATCCCAATTTCTTTACAATTGCTTCAGAAATTAGATTTACTTGTGAGCCACTATCAAACAAAGTATCAATCTTTTTATTTTTGGAAACAACTCGAATATGGAAAAGCTCATGTCTTTTTCTCTCATGTTCTTCATCAATAACAGATTGAGCAGAATTACTAGTAGATGCTTCAGAATTCTTACCTTTTATACTTGTGGTTGCAATGATTGTTTCATCTCCCAAGTCTGACCCCAAATCTTTTTGAATAGCTACAACAATCTTCTTCTTCTTTCCCTCGAACTTCTTAGGTCTCAGCTCTAGATGAAGAATCCAACAGTGCTCATCATCATGCCCATCTTTTTTACAGTGAGTGCATGAAGCTTTGCTTTTCTGTGCAGTGTTAGCCTTCCTTTCTTTCCACTTCTACTTTCTTTTCTCCTTACTCTTGCTTACAATGGGTTGGGATGGTCCCCCAACTTCTGGATTTCCATTCTTTCCTCTAGCTTCTAGATGAGAAACTTGTACAGATACCTCATCTATACTAGTGGGATTAAACATGAGGATGGTATGCCTCATGTAGCTGTGTAGACCACCAATGTACTTCAAAAGAGTTTCTGGTGAGTCTAGTCAGATACCCAACATCAATGCTCTCTTTCTGAACTCTTGAGTATACCCTTGCATACTTTGTCCTTTCAACTACATAAGAGTTTGCCAACTCATCACGGCTTGTTGCTTGTAGGCCAATGGATAGAACTGCTTTTTTATTGCAGCAACAAATTCACTCCAGACAGAGATGGTCTTACCATGCTTCTTCATATCAGCTTGGGTTCTTCCTTCCCACCAAACCAAGGCAGTGCCTCCTAGGTGTAGGCTTGCCAACTGAATCTTACTCTTGTCTAACTCTATGTTTTGTACTCTACAATACACATCAATTTGTCTAATCCAATTGTCAAACTTTTCAACATTTAGCTCTCCATCATATATAGGCAAATCAAATTTAACATCTAGTTTGATCAAAGATGCTTTCTTATTATGCATAGGGCTATTATGAGGTGTAAGAAAGCTTTCTTCTTTCCCTTTCCCTTTTGAGTGGTCATGGGAATGAGATTCATCTTCTTCCTTATCTTGTTTAGAGCCTGATGAATCTTCATCCTTATGCTTTCTAAAGTCCCTATACATTTCTTCTACCATAGAC
>APFE031428379.1:0-13079 GCA_000404065.3 Pinus taeda
ATAATAATTAAATCTAACAATTATATATTGAAAATAAATTAGAAAAATACATTTGGTAACTTACTTTTAATAAAAGTTCATTTTTTATTAATAGAAGTTCATTGTGTATATAAAATTTTAATACTCAAAAATTGAATGTTATATTTTTTTCAAATTAAAATATAAAATAAAATAATGAATAACCGGATATAATAAAATATATAATGACAAAATACATGTTTATTTTAGAAATTCTAAATGGACAATACAAATTCTTGGTAAATATTTTTCTCTTCTTGAAAACTAATGTTACATTTGAAACTTCAATAAAAAAAAAATAAAAAAAATGATAAAGCTACTTAATCATTAATAAGAAAGAGGAAAAAAGAATCTTTGCCACCTGAAACCGTTAAAACTGAGATCATTGTCAAGTGGTATGATTGTTTTATCTCCCCATCATCATCACATTCCTATTTCCCACTCTTACATATGATCTATCATAATTTCATTTTTCCTAGATATTTTTCCTAATAAAAACTTCCCACATATTTTTCCCGGATTTGATTTTTGATTTTTGTACTACAGGAACAGTGAGAATAACATGAAACAAAAAAACCTTATAACAAATATTAAAAAAAATAACCTTATAGGAAATTATGGGTTCTTCTCTATTTGAATCTGAAGCTTCCCAGACACAAATCCTTGCCAAATACAAACAATCAACTCCTACGAATTTAAAGCCCTTTCCACTCTAACCTGGAAACATAATACTCTAAAGACAACACAGAATATGTGTTTTCTGCTAATAGATCTTCAATGAGAAGGAAAGAACAAGATTCCGCCAATGTACCCAAAACTTATATTTATTCAAATTCACGTCAGGATTCAATTCGGTTGGCAGGTAAGCACCTTGGGCTCTTGGCTTCTGATATCCGCCTTGGATTCATGTTAAAGCAAACATAGAAAGAAGGAATAAGGGTGGCTTGAGTTTGAGTTTGAGTTGCCATGGAATAGATTTAAACAAATTCTTTGATGAATTTGTTCAAGACTAAATTCAACCAAGCAATGCTTGCTCGGGTTTGAGGTGAGAAAAAAGAGAGGGTTAAAGTAACAGGTGGATACAGCTGCAGAGGGTTAAAGTAGTGATGAAGATAAAGAAAGGGTGTTTCAGGGTGTTTCAATTTGTTGGCAAGAGCCGACGCAGTGATAGACTATGGGTTTCTTTCATGGTTGGTTGAGAAGAAGGAAGAGGAGCAAAGCACTACAATTAGAAAAAGAAAGATGTTTGGATTGGGTTCCCCCAACGGAGGTCGATCTATCTATAATGATTCCCATCATATAGAAGCTTCCAAGATTTTATGCAGGCTTCTAAAGTAACGATGTATATAATTTTGGAGTGGTCTTGTTAGAAATCCTTTTGCGACAGACCACCCCTAATTAGTAGTCGAAATCTACCGGAGAAAGAACTGAATCTCAAGTGCACTTTCTCAGATTCAAGAACATATAATTTATGATTTTCAAGTGCATTTTCATCACACAACCAGTTACAATCGCTAGACATGGAAACACACAGATGGATGAGGATTTTTTTCATCGATGAACGGGTGATAAGTATAAACAAAATTATAGATAGCATTCTCAAAGAGTCCTGAAAGTGAAGGATGATAGTCCTGGGATGAAAGTGTAAGGACATATTGAAGCCGGTTTTTGTTTAAATCGAAGAACAGATACACATATGAAGTACATCGGGCTCTTACCCATGAAAAGGTACATCTGGTTCCTACCCATGAAATGGTATCTGGTACGTGTGGTCCCTTAAATCGTACGTTCTGTTTAGAATACGCTCACTGAAAAGCCTACCTAACCTATTTAGGAATTATTCACGTGATGTTTCCAGATGCTAAAAGCAGTTGGGAGGGAGTTGATGTTTCCGGATTTTTCCGACTTCCTTAATAATGGTTCATTCACGAAACGATATTAATGCAACACGCACACTCTTTGATGGTAAATAGCAATAATAAGACCAGCACGAGTGTGGAGAAAGGGAAGGCCATAAAAATTAATTTCACCCACTGTGCTTTCTTAACCAATCAAAACATTCATTGAATTGTTGCGTTAAACAGAAAGTTGCGTCTAAAATAGAATTGGAACTGCGATCTTCCAGCGCGCATCTCTACATCTAAATCAATATCTGGGGTTCTTCCGAGGTGTCGCTTTAGAATTGCACAATCAACCACAACCGAAAGGGGTATGTCTTAACTATCCCCAAAAAAAAACAACTCGCTCCTATTGACGAACGAACATTCTGGAAAGAAAACCCGACACTCTAATTAACCCCAATTAACACATGTATAATGATCAAATTCATTCATAAAACTATTAAAGCCAATCAATAAATTCATTTCTCAAACTATGCACCCAACCAAAGCCATGGGCGTTGTGAGAATATTTATTAAGCGATCCCACGCAATTAAAGTCCAAGGTAGAATGTTAGAATACTAATGATAGAATACTCCCGGAGCAATTACTAAAGCATAAGAAGCATCAGGATTTAGAGCATTCCCTGACGATAGTCTTGGTATTTAGTCACTGACCAAGCTCAAAGACAAAACTAGACACATAACCGAATTCCCATCTCCCCTAGATAACTGGACCAGCCGCATAGCATCCACGAGGGTCTTACCACACCACCCTCTGCCATCCACATACCATAGCATAGCAGCAATCTTCGTCTCCCCACTGCTATTCCACAAAGCATCAACCGAGGTATTCCCACAACCTATCTCCCTCATATCCTCGATTGCTACATAAACAACACAAAACCGTTCCGTAGTTGATTAAAGAAAGAACAGATAAGCGCTCCATTCCCCTAGTTGGAAGATAAGGTAAGGATCGCCCACCATTCGGGTCATCGAACAAAGGAAAGGAATACCTATATGTAAGGTAAGGGTATAGATAGGCAAGATTTCTTTTCTTTTGTTTAAATAGGCCGCGCCATTTCGCCTGGCAATGTGGTTATCAGAATAGCAAGGAAAATAAATAGGTCGTGCCATTTCGATTTTCTAAAATAAACAACTAAACATCTACAGAACAGGGCAATCAACAAAAGAATACTAACCTTGTTTCTTAGGCATTTTTCTTTTGCGGCTGTTGAAACTCTCGAAACTCCTCATTCTCTGCTCCAAAAGCAAGCACTGGAAAAGCTGCTCTAGCTTCTGTATATAAAATAATTCCAAATCATCCTATCAGAAACAAAAGAATGCATTTAAAAGATAATTAAAAAATGTTCAACCACCGCTGCATATTCTCGTCAGCCACAACTTTCTCTCTCAATTAACACAAATCCACAGAGACATAACACAAACATTTACACACACGACACATTTCTGGAGCGCTCCGTAAGACAGACAACTTTAAAGAGCTAACAGAGTCCACTCCATGGTTAACCTATTCAACAGAGAAACAAAATTGGTCAGGTTACTCAAAATTCCCCGTGGAATGAATTAAAGGGACAAACCGATTAAACCAAGGGAACAGAACATTACCCCAATGGCCTGCTGCCTTTCCTTCACTCTGGTTTTCGGAGGTGTAAAAATTCCTCCTCTGAGCACAACATCCTCTCCATTGACAATTAATATCACTCTTTCATTCATCAATTGACAGTCGCTACCCTGAAAGGGCAGCTAGAATTTGGTTTTAAACTCTCTTTTTTTGTTTTTTGTTTTTACCTTTGTGTTCAAGTTATTAAATTAATCTTTTAATCACCATTTCTTAAACCAATCTTTTAATCACCATTACTTAAACCAATCTTTTAAACTGAGCTGAGTTGTCATGTGCTTTGCTGCTTTTACATGAAGAGTATTCGTTCGAGTTTTCATATGTGGCCGAGAACGTGCGCCGGCATTGGTATTGAGCACATAACAATGTTCCTTTTAAACTATGGTTCAGCTTGTTTAGGGCAGGGAAGAATCATTTATGACTAAATTTCAAAGAATAATGATATTAATATTAATATTAAATCAATCGTAAAATATATCATTATTAATAATAATATATAGATTGTTGATGTCACATTAAAAATTATTAAGAATGGAATTATACGAGATTAAAGAAGTAAATTAAAAAATCAATAACATTATTTTTATAAGAATTTTGTTGGTAGTTCATATGAAATTAGGGTTTTGCTCGTAGCTATAATTTTATGTGAGGTTTGGGTTTTGTTGGATGGAAGATGATTTTTAATAAATGTTGTCATTATTTTGGGATAGTAAGGGTTTATATCGCACTAATTAAATATCAGTTAGAAAGATGATATATTTAATTATAAATATAGGAATTTATACTTCCACTTTTCGGACGCATGGTAGAAATGGCCCTCGAGAAGGCTACCTGGTTATTAACCTCTCATTCCATTACAAAACTAGACAATTGGCTCCTTGGTCTTTCATGCATGGTATGCATATTTGGTATTATAAATAATTTTAAAAGTAAAGTTCTTTTATATAATAATTTTTATTAATTTTCTCAAAAAATCTAATTAAAAAAATTTTATTCTTTTAATAGAATTACTATAGAGGTAAGGTTCCTATAGTGGTTGGCAGGGCCTTGGAATGAACATTTTTGGCTTGTAGTTGGACTTGAATCTTCCACATCCCAATTTGCGCGACTCCAGAAAATCGTGTTGACATACAAGCACATGGACGTGAATAGTTGTAAACTTCAACAAAATATTAGAAAATAATTTTTTTTAATATATCGTATTTTTATTTAATGCAATGTTTTGTATTAATCTTTTTATAATAAATATTAATTCATAAACTATTTAATTAGGTATTTATAAATATAAATTTATAACCTATTTAACTAGATATTTGATCAATATGAATTTATAATCTACTCAATTAAATATTTAGTAAGTATAAATTTATAACTATTCAATTTGGTTAATAAATTGAAAAGAATTTGTTCAATTTTGTACATATAGTAAGCATTTTTTAAATGGTTACTAGTAACCTATTTGAATTTAAAAATAATTTGGGGTGAGGCGATGAAAGCTAAGGCGTTGTTGAAACTGCTCAGCTAAAAATTTTGATTATGGAATTTGGGTAGCCTTGGTTCTCCCACTTTCAATCCCATGTTCAAAACTACACAAACTCAGACAAGGATTCTTTAAACATGATTTTAAAGGCAAGAGAGGGTCACACCTCCTTCTGGAATGCTCTTGCTAGTATGTATTTTCAATGGGAAGGAAAATTTGGTACAAAAGGAGGATCCTCAAGTTATTCTTAAATGCTTATTTTGGGAGAAAGTAAAATGAGTCTACAAGGTCCATGTATCCCTAAGGCCCCTCAAACCCTTAGATTTATCACTCCTACAATATGTCTAGAAGAGCACGGGAAATGCATTGCAGATCGTGATTTTATATGTAAGTGTGTAGCAATTTGACCCGTGAAGAAGGAATTGGAGCATTGGATACAACATAACTGATTTTATATGTAAGTGTGTAGCAATTTGACCCGTGAAGAAGGAATTGGAGCGTTGGATACAACATAACTGGAAACCAAAAGGAGTGGTGGATTTGGGACTGGGACCGAAAGGTGTCTTCACATTCATCTTTTCTCACCTTGAAGATAAAGGTAGGATCTTTGAAGGGAGATCATACTTCCTTAATAATGTGGGTCTCTACATTAGGCACTGGGAAGCTTGTTTCAACCCACATAAGGAGAAATTCATAGAAGCACCGATATGGGTAATATTGTACTCTTTACGAGTAGATTTGTGGATACCAAAAATTCTAAAAGGTATAGGGAAAGCACTAGGATTTTTTTTCAAGGTATCAAAGGTAACAAAAAGAGGTAAAAACATATCATATGCTAGGTTAGGTGTGTATATGAAAATATCTCAACCATTATCAGATTATATAGAGTTGGACTATCATTGAGAGATCTGGAAACAACCTCTATATCATGAGTGTGTTTCATTTAGATGTAGAATTTGTCATGGGCATGACCACTTGATAAGAGAGTGTCCACTAAGAACAAAGGAACGAGCTTGTGGTGGTCAAATGTAAAATGATGGTTTCAATAAGGTCGCTACACAGAGACAAACTCACAAGAACTGAACCTCTTATAATACAAAGGGGTTGGAGGGGAAGAATTTATTTTCCGCACTGGAGGATATGGAAGAAGACTCTCAGAACATAGAAGCCATCGATATGAATATTATTCCCACAAAATGAACTCTAGACAAAAGGTGTGCTAAAATGTAAGTTCGAAGAGGAGGAAGATATACAAGGTAGTTTTGACTTTTATTCACTGCCAGGTTTTGAGGAAATATCTCCTTTACTAAAGAAAAATTCATCAAACCTCTCAGATGAAGAGAGGGTATTAGCTACACCAGTGAATGATTAGGTGCAATAAGAACTGGGGGACTTGTCCAAAGAGGAAAGAGAGATCTATGCAAATGCTTATCTCAAGTGGAAAAGAAACTGATGAAACTCAATATTGGACGCAATAGATCAGTCATTCCAAGATTTTAAGGACAAGGAGAAAGAAATTACACTGAAGGACCTTATTAAAGAACATAAGAAGAAGACAAATACACTGAAGAAGGAAGCGAGACAAAACACTAGAGTGAACCAGGGTAATACAGATCAAGCAATAACTATGACAGAGAAGACATTTCCTTTTCCCAACTCATCATCACGAGAATTATTTCATGGAACATAAGAGGGATACAAACACCGATATATTAGGGACTAAATAACAAATGAAAACATAATGATTTTTATATTACATGAAACAAAACGAATAGGGGAGAAAATGAATCAAATAGCAGGCACTTATTGGAAAGGATGTGAGTCCATGTCTCCCAATGCTACGGGTAGTGCAAGAGGCTTAGATGTTTGGTGGAAACCACATGAAGTGGTCTTCCAAGACTGGATGGCTTATGATCGAATTCTTACAGGTAGATTTAGTTATGTCGGAACACAATATTTTTTTTCTATTGGTGGTTTGCAACCCTCCAGGTACAAGGGACAAGAAGGTTTTTTGGAAGCAACTACAGAAGGTGAAACAAATGATAGGAAATGTCTTATGGTTGGTCAGAGGATATTTTAATATCATAAGATCATTAGAGGAGAAAAATTGAGGCATTCATAGGTTAGACCAAGCATCCTCTGATTTTGATTGGATCATAGATATTGCACCTTATAAACATTCCAACAAACAATAGGATGTTTACCTGGAATATCATCGTAGAGGCACCAATCATATAGCGTGTTGTTTGGATCATTTTTTGTTATCAAAGGAAGTTTTATAGAATGATATATTTATTGAAGCCTCAATTTTGTCTTGCATGGGGTAGCATCACTAACCCATTTGCTTGGAAACTGATCTGAAAGAAGCCCCACTAAATTAGCCTATCCGTTTTGAAAGATTTTGGCTTCAATCCATTGGTCTTACGCATTTATTAGCCAAATGGTGGAAGGATATGGATATTAGAGGGACCAAAAAAATGAACACATTCTAGCTCAAGCTAAAATATTTGAAGGAAAGGATAAAATTTTGGAATAACCATGCCTTTTGGAATATCTTTGAAGACAAGATAGAGTGGGAAAGTAAAATGGCTAGCATCCAACAAAGAATCATTCTAGAAGGAAGAACCTCAGAGTTGATAGCAGAAGAGGCACAGACCCTTCAAAATATAGAGCAGAAAAGGTAACAAGGAGAGACTCTTTGGAAGTAAAATTCTAGGATACAATGGATCAAGGAGGGAGATCATAACTCTAAGTTCTTCCACAATGCTATGATTGAGCGTACAATTTTTTTCCTTTAGAGGAAAGGATGGAGATAAGAAACTACAACATTGAGATATAGAAAGTGAATCAATGCATTATTTTAATGACCTCTTGACGGAGGACAGTTCAGGAAGACAATTAGCTATAAATACAATGATTCAACACATACCAAGAGTGATTAATAGTGAGAAAAATATTGCATTAATGAGACCAATATCCACGTCTGAGGTTGAAATGGTGGTTATGAACATGCCTAAGAACAAGGCACTTGGACCGGATGACCTTACGAGATACTAATTGCAAGCATGTTGGGCATTTTTAGGCAAGGAAATTCAAGAAGTAGTTGAGGAATCAAGATGGTTGGGATCATTTCATGCAACACTCAACGCTATGTTCCTAGCATTAGCCCCAAAAGCATGTCCCTTTGAAATTCTAGAGGCTTTCAGACCAATTTCTCTATGTAGAATGCTTTTTCAAATTATTTCTATGGTAATAGTTGATTGATTGAAACTACTCCTTCCATTATTATTCTCCCCATCTCAAACTAGTTTTATAGAAGGGTGTCAAATTGTGGATGGAGTTATTATGGTGCAAGAAATTATTTATTCTTTGAGGTCATAAAAATTCTTAGTTATATTATTAAACTAGACTTATCGAAGGCCCATGAAAGATTTAGATGGCAATTCTTATTTCAGGTTCTCCAAGCTTATGGTTTCTTGAACAATGGATAGAGTGTGTGGCGTCCATTATCTCATTTTTTTCTCTACTTTGATTAATGGTTCACCCTATCATACTATTCATCCTTCCAAAGGGCTCAGGAATGGTGATCCTCTATCAACATTTCTATTTATTCTAGACATGAAAGGACTTGGTCGAATGCTTCAAAAAGCTAGTGTATAGGGACACGTCTACGACCTTTTCCCATAAGGGGTAGATCTTCCTATTTCTCATCAACGTTTGTTGACAACATTATATTATTTAGTTTACCAACCTAGAGAGAGGTGAAAAGAATGGGTAGGATTTTACAATTTTTTATGGAAGCCCCAGGAGCTATAGTGAACACTAACAAATAAGAAATGTTCTCCTTCAATTGTTCAGAGATGGTTCAAATCAGTTTAAGTCGAACCTTGGGTTTTAATAGAGGTCAAATTACTTCAAAATATTTAGGAATACCTCTTGTATTGTTATAAAATAGGGTCTCTACATGGGAAGAATTTATAGAAACAACTCATCGTAAAGTGAATAACATGAGTATCTATATTATCATTATGAGGTGTTGGCGTTGCACCTCTAGGAAACCATATATATCAAACATGCCACGAGATTTGGATGGTATTTCATGATCAAAATAGTCCTCAAAGCCCTTGAAAACACAAGCATATCTATCCCTTGAATACTAAAACATCTTTTGAAAATCCAAGCACTATTGGGAACTACAACACGTAAGATTATGGACATAACCATCTGCAGAATCCATTTTTTGTGATATTCAAGACAGAGTAAAATTTCTTGGTACACCTAAATGACACCCATACTCTTTGAAAAGAATTCTATATATATCGTTCACGACACCCACACTCTTTGATAGGAATTCTATTGAAAAGAGCAACACGAGCGTGGAGAAAATGTCATCAAAACTAATTTCATCGTGCTTTCTTAACAAATCAAAACATTCATTAAATTGTTGTATTACACAGAAAGTTTTGTCTAAAATAGAATTGAATATGTAACTAGCTATGTAGGCTATGTAGCTATGCGTCTCGAATTGGATTTGTAACTAGCTATGTGGGTTATGCAACTAGCTAGCTATGCATCTAGGATTGGATCTAGGGTATGTAGGCTTCTTTCCTAGTAAATGCTAGGTAGGCAGCTAACAATGCATCTACAATTGGATTTGTAACTAGCTATGTAGCTAGCTTCTTTCCTGCTAAGATCTACGAGGGGAATTTCTACATCTAAATGTATATTCTGGGGTTTCTTCGAGTTGTTGCTTCTAAATTGCAAATTCAACAAAAAATGTTGAGTTTTTCTCACAAATGACTAGATCTAGCTCTATATGGTTTTTTTATGTAAGGATTTTTTCGGTGTCTATCTATATGGAGGTTTTTGGTGGTTCCTCTCAATTGATTGAGCCACCTTTTCAATCTCATGTTTAATCTACCCACACATAATATGCTACTTAATTAGAAGCTATTGGTCATGCTATGTAAATTAGTGGTTCTATGACTAGTGCTAGTGGTCTTTAAGCAACTTTAGCTTCATCAGGTTATCCACCTAACCAACTATTTATACCAAACTCTTATGGATATGTGAAAATTGTTGCACAACCATGAAATGGGAGAAGGAGGAGCTCAATTAGGGATTTAGAGAGACCAATGTTGTAGCAAATGGTGCAACCATGATATGAGACAATGAGGATCTAAATTGGGCATTTAGAGAGACCAACGCTATAACAAGAAACACATCCATGAAATGATAAATGGAGGAACTTAATTGGCCATTTGTAGAGACCAATGCTCTAACAAATAACACAACCATGAAATGAGAAAAGGAGGAGCTCAATTGGGAGTTTGGAGAGACCAATGCTATCAATAGCTAAACATTTTGATGGGTGGTGAGACTTATTACTTGGAAATACACCTAATATCTCACATTCGGGCCATAGTCAACACTCATGTGAACATAGATGGATGCAAAGGACTAAAACTGACTCTGTTGGCATAACTATTCTACAATGGAAATGTTCTATAAACATATCAAATAGATATTCATAAATTGCAACAAGAAATAGAGGAGAACAAGGCCGTCAAACCTTGCTTCCTATTAATCTTTCGTTTTTTTTCAAAACTCCAGAAATTGGTGGTTGCAAAAGAGCTAGAAAATCCTCATTCTCTACGGCAAAATCATTGGAAACACCACTCTAGCTCCTGTATATAAATTCCAACTCATCAGAAAAGGAAACAGAAAAAAGGGTGAGGAATGACTTTTAAAATAATTCAAGAAAGTATTTCCATGAGTACCAACTCACTCCAACTCACTCTGAAAGCATTATTTGTTGATGAAGTGAACCCTTCAACCACCAGTGCATATTCTCCTCAACCAGGACTTTCTCTCTCAATTAACACAAATCCAAAGACACACAAAATAAACATTTACATAATTAACACATACAACTACACAAAACAAATTACAAGCATAACACAACACTACAGATGAAATTGATGCATCTAACACTACACTAAAAATTTATGGAGCACTCCATAAGACAAACAATGAGGACTTTCTCTCTCAACTAACACAAATCCAAAGACACACAAAACAAATGTTTACATAATTAACACATACACCTACACAACACAAATTATAAGCATAACACAACACTACAGATGAAATTGATGCATCTAACACTACACTAAAATTTTATGGAGCACTCCATAAGACAAACAACTTTACACTAAAGTGCTTGAGAGAAAAGAATACCCATGCATGCTTAATGTGTAGATTGAACAGAGAAAAATAATTCAAGTTACATAAATGTCCAAGTAGAATGAATTAAACACACAAATTAAGGGAACATAAAATTAATCAATCTCACCCCTCCCTGGTTAACAAGTTGAATAAATAGAGAAACCAATTTTTCTGTGGAATGAATTAAAGAGATAGACAAACAAATTGAAGGGAACAAAAAAACTACCCTGTCCATGAATAATCCTTAAAGAGATAGACAAACAAATTGAAGGGAACAAAAAAACTACCATGTCCATGAATAATCCACTCCATCGACTGCGATTGTTTTCATACTGTAAAAATTTTGATCTCTTCCTCTTCGTTCGTAAATTTACCACTCTCATTATTCATTCATCACAATGGTCAATCCCTCTAATTCTTCATTCATGAGGAGAAAGTATATAATGACCAAGGAATTTGTGAGTTTTATGATTTCATTTTTAGACCGTTTGTGAGTTTTATGATCGCATTTTTAGACTGTTGTGTTAAAAATTATCTGTTTTATGATTGCATTTTTAGACTGTTGTGTTCAAGATTATCTTTAACAAATCTTTTAATTGCCCTTCATTAAACAACATTTTAACTTAGTATTACTATTTTATAATTTATGATATTTTCTAACACTCAGCTTTTTAAAAATTATCAATATATAGTTCAATCTTGGTCCATGACTTTCAAATTTTATATTTGAAGGGTTGTAGTTTTTTTACTTGCTTCTTTCAGTTCTCTGAGTGTGCATAACAATAAATACATTTAATATTTAATATTAATGGTGCAAAGGCTAGTCCTATTATTGAGTGATATATATATATATCTATATATATTTATATATATTTATATATATATATATTATATTATACTATATATATATATTATATATACTATATAGTATATATATTACTTAAAACCATTTGAATTTAAATTTATTTAAAATTTGTTGTAATTACATTCTTTATATTATATATATATATATATATATAATTTTGAAAATAGTTGGTCTACTTTATATATGAAATAATGAGAACCAAATATTATTATTGGTAGCAAAAAGACATTGTTAATATTACTAGTAGAGGAAGATTTTCTCTTTAGGAATGACTAGTGAATTAAAATTGTTCTTCCTCCCTACTTATTTTCAAATGGACAACAATTTTTTATACATCTACTTGGCAACTTAGTAAAATTTTCAACTTAAAATAGATATTTGTAAGATTTAATATCAAGCTAACAAATATTTTCATTGATAGATTTTTACATCCTTTTCTTTATAATCTATTATTGTTGTAATTTTTATATTAAAAGTTTTGTTTGTAATTAATTTGTGAATGGTTTCAGTTTGAAGGTAAAGATTGATTTTATTTTTTTTCCCTCGAAGCTTACACTGAGTAAGGGTTGAATTTCTCAAAGAAAAACATAGAGGATGTCTTGAAGGACGCTATTTTTGGGAGAGCACATTGAGAACATTGTGAATACATTCCTAAAAGTGAGAATCTAAGATGACTCTATTTGAAACAATGTAAGCTTCCAAAGAATGTCTTGCAAAAATAACATGAGCATGGAATCTAACTTGCAATGAGATAAGGTCGAGTATCTTGACTCATAGACGTCAAATATAGATTTTAATTAATTTAATAAACTGTGTTTTTTAATTAATTTATTTATTTCAACATACATATTTATAAAACTATAATAATAACTTTTACAATGGATTTAGAAGAATGTGTATGCTTATGATGTCTAGTTCCTTAATGAAAATGTTAAATAAAATTAATAAAATTTATTGTATTGTATTGAT